>JAQGBD010000113.1:0-47711 GCA_034698165.1 Punctoribates punctum
TAAATATAGTAATTATTAGAATTACACTCATTTTCAATACATTCATGTTTTAATAAAAATATACTTTTTATATGAATCTCGTTATTCACGAGTCTATTAATCAGTTGTTTAATGAGTTGTTTCTACACAAAAGTGATTAACTTTTTTTTTTTTGTTTACAAACTAAAGTTTTATTCAGTGAATTACATTATAAATTAGTATTTAATTATTTAATTCCTTTAATTATTAATTTGTTTATTACATTCTCTTTCCTCTCATATGTCAGTCAATCAAAATCAAAAATTTTAATAATAAGCTATCGTTTGATATTAGAATATAATTGATAAAAGAGAAATTCCCAGATTATAATTATTATTATGAATTCGATTCTCCCAGTTTACGTCTGAGTTGTTTGTGAACAATATATTATGCAAAAGATACGCCTGGGTGATTTGCATCAATTACTTAAAGATGATTCCACGAAATGTTTTAAACTGCTGTCAAATACATAGATTCTTAAAAAGTATATTCAATGGAGTATTAAATAAACAATTGAGTTGACAATTGAATACTTATGTGGAGTCGATTCCAATTCAGTTAATGGTATTCAATAGACTCTTTGAATGAATAGAAAACTTATAATTTGATGGGTTTTTCTCTTTATTATTCCACAGATATTAAAATATACAAACTTTTAGAGGAAATTGATTACTCATTTCTTTCTATAATCAATGTTTTCGATACTTTTTGACGACAATGAATACTAAGCTTTCTGTGATTCTCTTGAATTTTATCTAATCTTTTGTAAATCATTTGAACATAAGGTCTGATTTGGATTAAAATAAGTAATAAACAAATTGTGGCCGAAATTCCAAACGAGTAAACAAATAATTTATGAATTACTTCCACCAAATTAAAGCCAAGATTCACATCTGTTTTAGCACTTGATATGATGGCAACGAATCTCTTATTGAAATATAAAAATGTAAGACATCTCAGAAGCTCTAAATGTAAACCGAATTTTCGGTTTTCGAGCAGAAATCCAATCGTTGTGATCGATATGAGGAGTATTACAATACAATAGGAAACTGTTATTTGACTCAATATTTTGTGATTAGTAATCAACGAGTGGTAGAAAAGTAGAATTAATCCGAAGTGTGTTATCGAATAGATTTTCTGCCAAATGGGGATTATAGGCGACCAGTATTCCACTGGGTGTTCGATCTATCAAAGTTTTCATTTAAGAGTACATTCTAACTAGCTTAATTACTTACTAGTGGAATTTCATTGATATCACCCAGTCTCTGTTTACCAGGGGCCCACCCCGGTCCTTTAAATATATAGCCTACCCTTTCACTCCAGTCTTTGTTTGAGAAGAAATTCTTGAAAATCGTGAGAATGTGATGGAATTGGAGGTAAAAAGGATTATAACTTTGAATGGGATGAACCAAACCATAGACTACCGGTTCCTCACTATCCTCCGGTTCGAAAGTATTGAAAAGTCTGTCCCATATAATAAGAGTTCCGCCATAATTCTTGTCAATATATTTTCGATTTCGGCCTGAGATTGAATTATTAGCTAGCATAATTGTAATATAAACAGACCATGGTGAACGCGGTGATGACTCGGAGTGTTCAGAATCCACTCGAGAGGACCCAATGTCTGTATGGCTTCGGTGTGGATCCAAATCATATAGAGTTCACTCAATTGTAAATGAGTCAGAAATATTGAGGGCGGGACAAATAATGCCAAGGGCAAATACGCAAACTAATTATCAAAGTATTATCATGATAATTGACTCAACTAAACATTGACAAACCCAAGCTGTGAAGGGCTGAAGCGCTGCCTGTCTTAAAGATGATATCATAGTGAAGTCTTCAGCGCTATGATGAGCTTGGTGCACTGACCACATTATATTGACCTCTTCACAAACATTTAAATTAATGGTTGGCTATAATGGGAATTAAGTGACAAACCGTGAGACAGTCGATGGAATACATAAAATCCGAGATCGACGCCTAAAAAGCATAACCACCAGGTTAGCTGACTATCCCATTGTAGTCCACAAATACGAAAGTTCTCCCAAATTAAACAATATATCAATACTTCAAAACTTCTTAGTTTGAGCCTGCACAAATTCATTGCAATTTAAATTCTTAAAAACATGTTATTCTTTTGTAAAAAAAAATAAGTCAGACGTAAGCTTAAAACCTGATACATTCTTGGAATATGCCTTGCCCAATTGAAGCAATCGTATCATTTGTTCGTAGTATAGATTTACCCCGCAACAATCGCACACCATTTTCAGCTATAGCTAAGGCGACAAATACGGGGAACATCTGAACCAATCAATATTGAAATGATTGGAAGAAAAATCAAATTTAATGAGAAAAGGGGGTAAATAAGGACCAAATACCTCCTCAACATATCGCGGCACTTGAGATACATTTTCAAACATACAATCTTTTGGATTCACTAAATAGAAGAGATAACCGATTCTCGCAATAATATAATTAAATAACTTATATGAAGAGTCGGCGATGAAATCCATTTCACTTATGAAAGTAAATAAGTTTTACATTACTTTATGAATAAATAGTTTTTTTTGTGACTTTAATTGATTTCATGCGAAAGCAATTCGAAGAAAAAAATTGAAACGTTTGGGAAAATCACAAAACAATTGAAGTATTCTATTAAATATCGTTTCATCTCATAGTCTGTCAATAGTTTTCAGATTTGAAACTCGAGTTGAATACTGAAAAACCCGGACCCCACTCATTACACTCATTCCAGAGGACTGGTGACTGCCTTTTATAAAATTTAACTTCTTTTTTATGGAAATTTAGTTTTCGCAAAAAAATTTAAATAAAAATATAATCCATTATATTTTGTTTTATGTAAAATACAATAATTAATAAATTCTCATGGCACAAAATCAAAATGATATTAAGACATGTTTTTGTGAGAAAACGGTTCGGATATAATTTAAACCTTTGAGAGCTGTCGACAACTAATGAAAGCCTTGCATTTAAAAAGTAATCAGTCATTTTGTTATTTACCAAGGTATTGCAATCTTAATTCATTTTATAGTTTAGAAAATAAAATTTACATTTATTTCAGAAACAAATTCTCATAAAATTATAATTTAATTAAACTAAACTTTGTCTACAATCCGAAGAAAATAGTTCTCAAAGTGGAGATGTGATCAAAAATCAATAACAGAATATAGAATAAGACTAAGAACTCGAACCAAACATTATTTTCAACTTTGGATCTCTTGGTTTCTTTGACGACATACTTCTTACCGGTCGGCAAATTCAAACTCAGATTCTCAACAATATTTAGATAATGTTTTTGAATGCAAAGCATGTCATATAAGTCAGGGGTATATCTGCCATAATAGTCGATGAATTTCCAGACGGAATTCTTCTTGAGTGCGATGTTCACTAAGAAGGGACTGTTGTAGTTCTTGTATTTGTTTACTTTTTGCAGCAATGTTTTTGTCTCATCAATGCTCGTCATATTCAACGGCCAATCCTCCGCTGTTGAGTGTATTGTCAATACATCGGTGTATATCTCTGTGAGGGGGTGATAAACACCTTTAACCCATTCGATCACATCTTCGGCACTCATTGATGGCAACGGATTAAGAGTTGGTCTCGATTCCAATACAAAGAATTGAATGCTTGAAATAATTAATAAACTGTAGAAATAGTATAAATGAATGTTTTCCAGGAATTCATTCCGTTTCATGGGTTGCAAGAATATTCTGTCGTCGGCCAACAGTTCGTCCAATTTAGGGCTCAATTCCGTTGTAAGTTTCAATCGAGGCTTTTCTGACAATTGTTTGGCTCTTCCACTAATGTTTTGCCAAACTTTGTCGTTAAATGAATCGAAACGAGTCTTCCAATTGAACCAATCGTTGTCTTCCACTTCTGGAATCATTTTATGCAAGTTATCGATTGTCAGCTTAGGTTCTGTTCTTAAGGTTTCCATATTTATCAATATTAAGATCAAAGTTAGAAATATAGTCTTTTTCTCCATTTTTAGACACAAATACCAATAGTTTTGAATTTAAAGAAACTCAAAAATTCAAATAATTTCAATATTATTCTCGAGATTAACCCCTTTTTGATCTCTAAATCTGTAATTAAAAAAAATGAATAATAAACGCATTTTTCATTTTATTTATGATTTTAATTATTTTCATTAAACAAAGTCTTAAATAAAAGTTTTAAATATTAATTAAAACAAAGAATAAGATAAAGAAAACAGTTTTAGTCAAACAAATATTAAGAAGAAAACACTGTTTCGTGAAATTAGAAGAAATTGTTGTGAGTTTAGAGTTGAGTAATAAAGGGTACCAGAGTTGCGTCCAGAATAGTCTCCTCCTTTTCCATTAATTTCGGAAATAATTTGAGGTAAAGGTCAGGAATTTGATACGAAACTCCTTTTTTGTTGACGTAAGAAATCATATGAACGGTATTTCTCTGAAATAATCTTTTCTCGTAATCAATCAATTGACCGAAGAAAGCATAGTTTGGTTTAATGGAGTTTCGCTTATTTTTCACGAAAAGGAAGGCCTCCTTTAATGTCTTTCCTTTGATTTTCATTAAATAAGCTGTCGATTGCAAAAGAACTTAATGTCAGACCAAATGTCAAATCAGGCATATATTCAGACCTAAAATGATTGTCACAGACCGGGAGACACCACAGACGCAGTGGACCACTACTCCCATGTGGTCGGTGATCCACTCTTCGATCTGAAGACACAATTCATCAAAATATATGGAAATGTTTTCATTGGGGTCGTCGTCGACCTAACATTTGATCAGATAATAAAATCAAATTTAAAACCGAATTTGTATTTGAGTGAAGAACTGACGGGAATTCTTATTGTAATGATTCCTTGGATTTCATATAAGGGTATTTCAAAAGTTGAGTTAACGATACATTTGATTCGATGATCATTAAGGTTCTCCTGAGTTAAACCACCCAATCCTGTGACATATAAATTGTCTAAAACAATGGTTAAGTCACTGTATTCTCCTTTGAAAAGGAAAGCTGTCCTCCGAATCTTTCGGACCAAAACTTCAAAGTTGTGTTCAGTGAGAAATTCATTCAATACCTTTCTATTAATATGTTTTCCTGTGGCTGTCTTTTTCATCATTTTTGAGGACTCGATTACACCGCAATTAGATTTCTGTTTGTCCACTACTTTCTGACTCTGACAACAGCCCATTGTCTTCACAATCATATAAACCTGGGTTTCAATTATCAGTTTTATCGAAGAAAAAAAAACAGAAAAATATTAATCAAAGTTTGTTATCAAAACCGTTTAAAATTGTTAACAGATTTAAAGATCTGACCAAAAACTCAATTTTTGATTATTCCTTAAATAATTTCTATCATTGAATAAATGAAAGATTTTTATATTTTCGAGAAAACAATGAATAGTAAAAAAGCGAATAAATTGAAATAAATTGAATTCAAAGAGAGTTAAGGCGGAGATCCGGACAAGTCTTCGATAGAGAAGTGGTTTTCAAACCAATAGTGACAGACTATGTTCTGAATTGTCAGTCGTTTGTGAGGATTGGGTTCCAGAGTGTCGTCAATCATATCTCGACATCCAATCGACAAATCTTTGGAATATTTTTCAGGAAATGAGTAGTTCTTATGTCTTTGACCCTCCAATACGTATCGCATAAGTCGAGGATCCGGTTCCACCGGAAATGGAAACTCTTTGAATAGCATTACATACAAACAGACGCCCAGAGACCAGATGTCGGCAATGAAAGGGTTGAAGGGCTTTATTTTGCCAAAAACCGACTCTTCGTCCAACTTATCCAAAATATAGAGTCTGAGTACTTGGGGTGACATAAAAGGGAGAGTTCCCCTCGGATTCCTCTCTCTGATGACTCCCTTCTTGGCATCGATTCGAAGTCGACTCAAACCAAAGTCAGTGACTTTAATCGTTCTCTTTTTGAAGTCCTTTTTGTGACCAAATATAAGTAAATTCGCGGGTTTTATGTCTAAGTGAGCGATTCCAAGATTACAGTGCAGGTAATAAATAGCACTCGATATCTGTGCGAAGTAAGACATGGCCTCCTCTTCCCCATAGGGGTCACTCCTTTTCTTGAGATCATCGTTCATATTGCCTCGGTTAGCATACTCCATCACCAGATAACAACTGTTGTTCAGAATGAAGTGGTCTTTGATTCCGACGATATTCCTGTGTTTGGACTTAACGAGAGTGAAGAGTTCGTTCTTGAAAGGGGCCATTCGGGACCTGTCCTTCTTTCCGAAATGCAATTTATTCAATTCCATGACCTTACAGGCCAACTCATTTCCGGGACTTTTGTCGGGCACTCCATCCGGACCGACTCTGTAGGCCAAACGAACTTCTCCGTAGCCTCCCTTTCCGGCGATGTCTGTCAGAATATATCCGAGTTCTTTGAGTTTCTGTTCCTTTTGATCCTTAGGTATGTTATACTCTTTGGTGAGATCGGAATCCCTGATCTTATAAGGGGTGAGATTTTCGATGTCTTTCGACTGCCAATTACTGGTATCGATCATATGTTCGGTCATATCTTCCTTATCGTACGACTCGATCATCTGATCCGCCGTTTGGTTCTTCTCAATCAAGTCCTGGACATTTCCAGAGCCCACTTGTCCTCCAAACAGACAGAAACAATAGTCTCGAAGAAATTTTTTCATTTGTCACAAATTTTAGCTCAAAATACAAGATATTCAAAGAAGTGAACAATTCTTCAAAACTGTAAATTTTTGTTGAAATCCGTTGAATGTCTGCTCTCGTGAAGTGTTTCACTATTGAGAGCCATTTGAGAGCCAATTGAGAGCCCATTGAGAGGGCGGACAACAAATCACTTCTAATTGTTGTCGAATCCACTCAACGAACACTTCATTCAAAATACTGTCGAAAATAGTCTTAATATTTGTCTTTGAATTCAATCAAAAATTGATTACAAAATGTCAAACAAATGGTTTCGAGTCTTGATTTTGTCCTCACTATTGGTATCAGTTCTGTCATCAAATGAAAGCCTTCCGGTCACTGAACAGGAAATTGATCCCCGAATCCAACTGATTGCCGAGGGAGAGGACTACGAGTCTGAGAGCAAGTGTCCCGTCAAAGATGTTTCGGTTTATATGACGGGCTGTTGGGTCGACTCATTCAATGTATGGCAGCTCAACATTACCGACATTACGAGCGATGGTATGGTTCGGGGCTCCTGTCAGTCATCGCCTGAGTGTGGCCTCAGGTTCTGCTGCTCTGCCTATCAGGCGATGAAATGCTTCTCAACCATCGGTAGACACTTCTGTACTCCAGAGTTCACTCAAATGAGTGTCCATTTCCACCAAACTCTGGGCCGTATTTGTGTCGAATCCTCATATGAAGACAAATGTCGATCAGTTGCTTCCGTCTCGGAGTCGATGAAGACAATGGATGCCATCGATGGTACTACCGATCCCAACATTTCTGAGCCATTCCTTAATGAGAAGGCGCCCAATGTTCAGGTGCTCAGAGAACCCGAACTCCAAAAGATTACAATTCAATTGCGATTCAATGGTTCGGTTGGAGTGATGGCATCGGTGGCCACCGTTTTAGCCCTTCTTTTAGTCAGCGCTCTCTTCACTTAATTCAATTGTTTTTATTTAAAAATTCTTTTGCTTTATATTTAAGTTTTCATTCTTTTCATTCTGTTCTCAATTTTACTCATATTTTGTTCTTTGAATAAAATTATTTTTTAGACAATTTTTGACATTTTATTCAAAAAATTTAATCCGAAAATCGATTACAAATACAATAAAATAGTTAATAAAAGTATTTGAAAATTATCTAGCACAAAACAGCATAAATAAGATGTTCACAGAAAGCTGTCCCCTAAGGGTTTAGCAACGAATGGAATATTATTTTTAGACATTTAGACCAAAGTTTTCTTCATATCTATCGTCAAGTTTTCATAATTGGCTTCTTTCAGATCTAAAATCAATATTCAGTTAATGTTTTGTTAAATGAAATGAATTAAAAATAGAGACCATTAGAGGACTTAACGCATCCTTTTTTCGTCCAGTTTTCAGCCATAAATTTGGAGGTTTCCCGACTCGGCAGCGGAAACACAGTCTCTACCTGATTGACCTTTGACTTGACCTTCTTGTACTCCGATTCAATTGATTTGTACTTATTCTTATATTCGAAAATAACCAAGATTAAGACAAATATGAGGGGAAGAGCAGTCAGTTCGACAGTAATAATGATTGACATCAGCCACCAGTCGCTGTCCATCAGTTGTTTGTACTCATTATCTAATTCAATAATTCTGGCCGTAATGTTAATTGGCTCCATAATATATATTAATGAGCTTGTTCACTTTAAGACCTTCGCATTTGTTTGAATTGTTATTCACTTTGTTTGTGATTAATTGCTTGATATCTCGAATTTCAATTAAAAACCATATGTTATAAAACTTATGATTCATTATTAATCAATGAAAGGAATGTTTTCTAGAAATTCAATTCATTTTACATTTGAAAGTTTGCTTTCAATTCCTTACTTTTGATTTCATCTTTAGGTTCTGAAAATGTTAAAAAAGCATTTTACAAGATTCAATCATTAGAATTTTAAAGCAGGTTAATTTATTTTCATCAATAGACTGCAAAATAGTGTCATTCGTTAGCCTATTGTTTGATTTGAATTTATAATTGAAATCAAATTAATGTTTAAGATATGAGTGAATCAAAAGATAAGAATAATTTGATTGGAACTAAGTTTGCGAGCAATAAGTATACGATTACAGAGTTCATAGGCTCCGGTTCTTTCAGCTATATTTTCAAAGTCAAAGAAGTCAAGGGATCTCTTGAATTGGCCGCAAAACTTGAACCAATGGACAGCAAAACTCCTCAATTAAGTCACGAGTTTAGAGTTTACCAAATACTTAGACATGAGTGCAATCATCTATCGATTCCGAAGACATACTTTTTCGGTGAAATCGGTTTATATGTGACACTTGTTATGCAACTATTGGGTCCCTCTCTGGCCCTCAAGTTTAAAGAATGTGGGAAAACCTTTAGTACCAAAACAGTTGTTCTTTTGGGGACACAAATGATAGACATTATTCGATACATTCATAGCCGACGTATTATCTACAGAGATATCAAACCAGAAAACCTATTGTTAGGTCTGTCCAACTCTGACACTCAGAATAAATTGCATTTAATTGACTTCGGTCTGGCCAAAGAATATGTGAACCCAAGTGATGGACAACACATACCATACCGAGAAAATCTTACTCTCACCGGAACCGTACGGTATATGTCGATTAACACCAATTTGGGTCGAGAACAAAGTCGAAGAGATGACATGGAAGCCATCGGACACCTTCTCATTTATTTAGCCAAAGGGTCGCTTCCTTGGAGTGGACTCAAAATTAAAGACTCCAAAGAATTGTTCGCAAAAATAGCGGACATTAAACAGTTGACTAAACCGGAAGACTTGTGCTCTGATATACCCAAAGAGTTTTGTGATTACTTGAAAAGTGTTCGATCCCTTGATTTCAATGAAGAACCTAATTATAAAAAGTATATCCAAATGTTCAGCTCTTTACGTGACACTAATACTGAGGACAGGGATGAGGTCTTCGATTGGAATGACAACAAAAAGACTGGAAATCTACTTAAGAAGACCCAATCCAAGACTGTTTCAAATACTGTCTTAAATGCAGAGAATAATAATTAGAATTTTTTTAATCGAGATTTTATTAAATTTTCATTCATTTAAATGTTTTTATATAAAGAAATCTAAACTTTGAAAGTTTATAATAATTTTTAAACAATCAAAATTAGATGAATTGAGTTCATTAATATTGGAATCAAAAGTTGTAAACCGTTTAAAAGAAAAGTCAAACTCTTTTTTCAAATAAAGTGTCAAATAATATGCCAAATACGAAGGCTGTCCTCCTGGACATTGAGGGCACGACAATAGAGTCTCACTTTTTGAAGAACTCAGTGTTTCCATTAATTCACAACAATTATAACGGATTTTTGAGGGATACCTACGAATCACAAGAAACAAAAGAACTTATTCGGAAAATGAGGGAAATATCAAAATCCGGCGAAATTAAGGGAATGCCTAAAATAGTTGTCGGAAATAAGGAAGAGGTGATCAGTTCGGTGATAAGTAATCTTAAGTGGCAATCCCAGAACCAAAAGACTAATCATACAATTTTTATGGACCTCTTGTGTTGGGTTTGGGTCTATGAAAACAAACGAATCCAAATCAAGATCTATGACGACGTCGTTCCCAATCTTCACAAATGGAAAGTCAACTGTGATATCAAGATATATACATATTCTTCGGCTTTGGCTTTAGCACAAAAGCTAGTATTTGTCCGAACAAATCACGGAAACGTATATACATTGATAGATGACTTCTTTGACAGTTCAATAGGCAATAAGACAGACACAGAAAGTTATAAACGTATATCCAATAGAATGGGTATCGAAGTCAACAAAATACTATTCATTACCGATGACCCAAAAGAAGCGAAGACAGCAATCAATGCCGGACTTCAATCAGTAGTAATCAAAAGACCCGGTAATAAGGCTACCAACGAGTTCTCAGAAATTCCAAGAATAACTTCATTCAATGAAATTTAGTTATGAATTGTAAATACGCTTCAATTCTTGTTTAAAGTGTTTCTCAAATGAGTTTCAATAAAACAATTATTAATAACACTGTTTAGTAAAATTTGTACTCAAATACTTTAACCCAAGAGCTGTTTTGGCTAAAATATTTTCAGAGGGTTGATCAGGGATATTTTTGATTCAAAACCTCGACAGACATAGGATCTGTCAATAGACGTAATGTTTAAGATTTTCAGCCCCAGAAGGTAGGGACAGAATAAAAAATAAGAGGTGCTATCTCGAATCATTTCGATGTCCCCCCCCCCCCCTGAGTAGACATAATTAAAGGTTTGGTTCCCTTTAGGCGAGACTCATCATAAGCTCGAAAAATGAAGTCTCTTTTCATATTTTCTGAAAATTGTAATAAAATGGAGAAATCAATTACTCAGTTGTTATGTGAGCGAGAATTAAATGAATTCAGTGATTGATTTGAAATTCTGTTGAATTTTTCTTTTGTCGTCAAAAATGGCAGAAAATTCAGATCACTTTCGATTAAGTCCTGAACTGTTTGAGAGGTCCGCAGTTTCGAGAGTCCCTAAAAAGAGATCCCTTTTCTTTAGATATCGACTCAGGATATTCTGTGCATTGCACCGACCGGTCACTTTTATAAGTCGCATATATCACTGTGTGATAACTATATTGATTCTGTTCTCCTGTATTACTGTTAATGTTTTCGATGATTTATTCAAAGAAAATGTGGTCCGATTGATGGCAATTACAGACACATTACTTGTCTGTAAGCATCACATTCTCTTAAACTCTTAGTCTTTTTGTTAAACTTTTACTTTTGATTTGAAGGTATTTTAACTGCAGAACTGATACTTCGTTTGTGGTCTTCCGAATGCATTCATGACTTCAAGGGTTTTAAAGGAAAACTTCAATATTTCAAGAAATATGGTGTTCAGAGAGGACTTGATTTGTTGGGTATCTTAACCTTCACTGTATTCGTATTTTTCCAGAGAATTTACACGTTTTACGGCACTATATTACGACTTCTTCATGTGGTTCAAGTGTTTCAAATATATCGACTAATCCTTCCATTACTAAAACTGATGATCAGCACAATTATGGTTCAGTCGAAACAACTCTATATTGCATTCTTATTCGCGTCCATCATATTTGTGTTGATGTCTTTCAGTATTTATCTGACAGAATTGCAGAGCAGTTTCGGTGTCGACCCAAACAATAATGTCAGTGATTCGCAGACAATGAGTTTAGGGCAGACCTTTTACTTCACTTACATAAGCCTCACTACAATTGGGTGAGTCCTCTATTCTCTCTCTTCTGTTATTAATTGTATTATTTGTTCAGTTATGGAGATCTTGTGCCAAGTAGTGTACTTGGTAAAACAGTTGTAATGATGTTTGCAATCATTGGTGTTTCTGCCTTTCAACTGCCGGCCGCTATATTTGGCACCGGACTGGCCATTAAACTAAAGGACGAGCAGAAGAAGCTTTTGTTTCAATACCCGGCGGCAAATATGCTTCAAAGGTTTTGGAAATGTTACGCGACAGACATCGACTCCAAATTAACTGCCATTTGGAAGACATTCGAAAGGCGTCGAACTTATTATTTGACAGAAACAGACAAACAGTGCATTCGTTTTATACTGAAGTTTCGGTATTTCAGAGCTCGGCGTCAGTTCAAGACTGTCACCGATCCCAAGAGGTTTAGCGATGACTCAGAATTACAGTTAGAATTGTTGAGAAAAGTGACGCTCATTGAGAACATTGTTATTGAACTCAAAGACAGAACATATGAATTGAAGACAGAATATGACTCAGTTTTAAATCAAATCCAACTAATCGTTCAGAATCTGGAATAAGACTAAAAACTTTCACTTTATATAAAATCTACTTATTTTATCGTTTTCTCGAATATTTCTTTTAACAAAACTCATAACTTTTAATTATTAAACAATAATAAGTTTGAATTGAAATAAAAATTTTGAAAATAATTATAAGTTTTCAACAGAGAAAAGAATGTCTGCCAAGAAGTGTAGGATTTGTCTAAAAGGGGATAATTTGATAAAAGCCTGCAATTGTCGCAAAGAGTTTGCTTCCGTTCACTCCAATTGTCTCAAAGAATGGCTGGAATTGACGGGACACCAGTTCTGTGATATTTGTGGCTTTCGTTACGTTACGACAATGAGATTCAAATCACGAATGGAGTGGTTATCAGAAAAGACTCAAGAGTTCGAAACATTTATGGAAATAGTGGCCAAGACTATAAATATCGTCCACTGTTTGCTTCTATCAATTATTCTGATTTTAATTGTCAATCGAGTAACAGATTCCAATCGATTCTTGGTAATTATTCTGTCGATCAGAATCTATAATATCCTCACAATTTGGTATGAATTCATTGTGAGACTCAACAGAGAATATGATGAGTGGAAAAATCACAATTTCACCATACTCCTTCATCCTAATCCTATGAGAAAACAAATCGAACAATAAATTTGAATAATTTAAGTATAATCCTTTTTATTTAAAGCTATTAATTGAAATAAATAACATATAATTAGGTTAAAGTTAACTAATTGGACTAGGATATAATTTTATCAATTATTACACCTTTTTCATCTCATCCGAATCCTTTTCTTCTTTGATCTCTGCACCTAATAAGTGGAGAGGATTTGGTTGTGATAATTGTTGTGTTTGTGGCAGTGATGACACTGTTTTCTGTGAACTGCCATTTTTTTCCAGATTCACATCGATTGCGATCTGATTCTCATTTATATTAGTTTTCGCCAAATCATTGATTTCTTTGATTTTTGTGACCAAAAGTTTTCGGTCGCTTTTATCGGTCAACGAATACTCTGTTTTCAAGCAATAAATTAAGGTCTGAGTGTTCAGTGGTTTCGCGATTGATAAACATATGACTAGAATTATTAATAAATTAAGCAAGTATCCTTAATCTTAATAGATATTTGATAGGCATCAATAACATTTAAACTTGATGAAGATTAGAAAATCAGTTTTGGGTTTATTAAATTATCCTAGGCACATTCAATGAATAACATTTATAAATAGGATTACAAGTTGCATAAAACTGTATATAAACTGACCTTTTTTGGTGAGCATCAGATAGTTCTGAATCATAACAAAGAGAAGAGTTTCTGTCAAATATCTTCGGCTCATTTTCTTGATTGATGACCGAGGTAAACTTATGTTATATGAACTCTGTCTGAATAACATATATTCGGTTATATCGGATAATAAGGCGGACTTTTATATTAATAAAAGGCGAGAATGAATGACCTAACTCACTCTTGTTTTCCAATTCTAGTGATGACAGCATTAGTTTTTGAGCTCTTATTCCAAATGGGATTAACTCTATTTCGATGAAGAAAGCCGTCGAAGAATTTGTCGTCCAATTCAATGAACAAACCCTTAAGACTAGGCTTTGGTTCTAATTTCTCGAGTCTTTCATCGACTATATCTTCGGACATAATCTCTTTGACCTTTTTCTTGGTCTGTCTCATGGATAACGTATTTTCACTGGTTTTGAACCGATTCTCAGCTTTTTTGGCCGATTTATTCCGCCTCTGAATTGCATCCAATTCGAGCGCGAATTCTCTCAAATCATATCGAGTAACATTTGATTTCCTTTTGTGGTCACAATTATTCTCTATTTTATGAATTTTTGTTTTAATTTCAGACATAATTGGATTTGAAATACGAAATCAGATTTGAAAACTTGTAAATATAGGGGACAACAGATGTGAGAGAATCTCAACCAATTGAATAAACCAAAATGAACCGGCCTCTTTAAAATTAGATCAACTTGATTACCAATTTTATATACTATGAAAAACGACTCAAGTTTTTGTCGAAATGAGATGACATTTGTAAAAACTCAGAGATTTCCATCAAATCTATTGATATCCAACTATTCCTAGATTTGCTAGAACTCCAATTCCTAGATTTTTCAATAGAGGTTAAGCTACAGGTGTATGAGATTGAGTTGTGTTTCCTAGTTAAGTTTGTAGGATAGCAATTATTTAAAGTTCATTTACTAAAAGGCAGACCATTTGGTGACTAACTTCGAAGTTGGCAGTAATTAATCTGATTCGTCATTTGGTTGTATGTGAGGCTCATACAAATACTCATACAAATGCTGATACAAATGCTCAAGGCCACCTATTTCTGATAACAATGTTTACATTCAAAAGTTATAATTCAAGTGATTCTAAATTTTAATGATTTTCAGACAGTTTTTGAATTTTTCGATCAAACAAAACACAAATTCAATTAAACTTTGTTTGAATAGAATACGGAAAATGTCGGACACAAGTAGTTATCGTTGTCTCAAAGTCTTCGAAATGTGTCCAGACTTTGATAAGGCGGTCAAAATTGTATCGCAACCGTTAGTTGATCCCTCCAGTGAACAAATTTTGATCAAGAACATTTATGTCGGTATTAATGCTACTGATTTGAATATAACAGCCGGGAGATATTTCGCCCATGACCCTCTACCATATTCTTTCGGAATTGAAGCATGTTCATTTTTAAAAAAATTACAATTAAAACTTATTTAAATATTTCTCTTCGCATAAACAACTTGGACAGTCTTTGGGACAAATTGTCAAAATCGGTGATAAGATCCATAGCTTTAAGTCCGGGCAATACGTTGTCGTCAAATGCGCTAAAATGAGAGCATATTCTGAATATTTGGTTTACTTTTACTTAAATCTAATTAATTATAAGATTTAATAATTCAATTGCTTTGAAAGTATGCGACGCTCAGCGATGGCCTCACAGTCATTCCCGAACCAAATCCAGAATATTTGGCTCTTTTCGGTACAAGTGGTTTGACAGCATCCATAGGATTGATGGAGGGTGCTAAACTGGCCAAAGGAGAAAAGGTTCTTGTTACTGCAGCCGCAGGAGGCGTCGGACATATAGCTGCTCAGTGGGCAAAACTCAATGGATGTCATGTGATAGCCATCACATCTACAGAGAAAAAGAAAAGTTTTCTCCAAGAATTGGGTTGTGATCGGGTTATCAATTATAAAGGAGAAGATTTGGACCAAGTCTTGAATCGAGAATATCCCGTCAGAATGACCATGCTTATTAATTAGTATTCTGAGTTTTTCCTTTTGTTTCTAGAATGGAATTGACGTGATTTGGGAAACTGTTGGAAGTCCTCTTTTTGAGCAACTTTTCGAGCATTTGGCCCGAAAAGGGAGACTCATCAATATTGGAGCCACTTCTGGGTATAAGACCGTCGGTTATGCCCCAATCAATATCGACGATTTCATTGTTAAGGTATATCTTGGTTTTTTTTATTCTTCAACTAATGAAATGAATGACAGCTCCATTATGGCGCCCGAACTGTCATCGGATTCCTATGTATGGACTATAAGGAGAAATATGAAGAATATTCCAAACAATTGTCTGAATATTACAAACAAAATGACATTAAAATTAAAGTAGATTTTGGAGAAAATAGTGGGGAAGGACTCGAAGCCGTCTTCAAAGCAATTAAGGTATTTCTCATTTATAATGAACTTATAATAAGTTAGAAAACATGTCTTCACAGTATCTTCACAGTGGATCCAATATCGGCAAAGTTTTAGCCAAACTTTAACCAACAATTCTTAGGTTTTTGTAATTCATTTAAAAATTTGAGTTTAAATAAAGAATATTTTGGGTTTAATTAGTTTATTAGTTATTCTTGTATTCAAACGAATTAAAAGTTGTTTAATATAATAATTAAATCAAAAGTTTCAAGAATTGGGGCCAATATTTGTATTCATGAATTGCGGCCAAAATAGATGTCATTACTTCTGCTAAACTTATAAATTGTGACTCTTTTTCATAGAAAATATTCGTTTTGTTTTAATAATAATTTTCTACAAATTATTTGTATATTTCGTATGGATTGACAGAGAGTTGACAAATGGGCGCAAATTTTCAGAAAAATACAAACAAATGACCAAAAGTTTACTTCTATTCAATTGGTTTTGTATTAAATTTGTGACAAATTATTGATTAAATCCGGTGGTAATGGCGGCCAATATTGTCGTCAAAATGGAGACAATTGACCAGGATGAACCTGAAATTATGGAAATCCCTGCAGAACCGGATCCGGTCGAAGGTATTCATTAAAATTGATGAGAATTTGAATAACTAATGGTTTTGAACTGTTTTGTCGACACTTTGACAGAACCGGAGAAAGTGGCGGTAATGAAGAAACTTCTGGAGGGAACCATTACCTCCATGTCATCCAAACATTTGCAGAAAGCCATTGAATATTTCAATGGTGTGTTGGCCGACAAAATGGAGACCTTCCTCGAGATCGGAGACATTTACCACTATTTTTGTATAATAACGGAGACCGCTATCGATGATCCGAACCTGAAAGCACTGACGCCATCTTTGAATGTCTTCTACCAACGGGTTATACAACTTTGCTATCAGTGGAAGTGTTTGTCCGAAGACTTCGGAAACGATTATCGGTTTTTGAATTTCATTCAACTAATTATCCAAAAAGTTATCGATCGTTTGAAGGGATCCATTTCTTCGGACAATAATGTGATAAACCATTCGATTCCTCTGATGTTGACCTCAATGTTGATAACTGTCTCCACATTTCATGGCCTCAAAGAAGTTGTAATCATTTGTAAACCGATTTATGAAATAATAGTGAGAAAAAAGAGTGATTTATCCCTCAATACCGAAGAGTGGAAGCAATTGATATTCACTTTGAGTTATGTGACAAATGCCTGGAAACAAATCTTTGATATCGATGGCAACGATGAGAAGAGTTTGAGACAATTCACTCTCTATTATTTGGATCTATATTTGGGAAGCAATACATTTTTGAGTCACATCAGTGACAAAGCCATCAAATGTTTGGGTAAAGAGAAGAATATCGAGTTTTTGGAGGAACTCTTCATTGAATTTCAATACGATGTCAGTCGATATGTGTTGGGAATGATTGAAATGAATTCTAATTTCGATGGTTTGGAGACATTATTGCAGAAAACGATGTCATTCTTTGGGGTTAATTCCCTTCCGAGCGAACTCTTGAAGCATATCATCCCTCACTTCGCCGTGAAATGCGACCCCACGACAGACCTGTTCATCAAACAAGTTTCGATTATCGATGATATTCGAGTATCGGATGTAATCAAAGCCTATTTACCGGATATTATGCGACATATGTTTTACTCCAAACGATTTGATTCGTTCGAAGACTTTGAAAAAGTTATTAAATATTTGTCTGAATTAAGTGATTCCCATATATTATACCGAATTAAGTACTGTTCCTATGAATTGGTTAATTGCTTTCTGACCCAATCCTCCAAAGACTTTGAAACAACTCTTAAAGCCATTGCTTTTGTCCAATACGTCAGAACTCTGAGTGATGTGAAAACTCCCGAATTAGTCAACAAATACCGAAATCTTAGTTATTATCAAAATAATGAGTCGGAGCTAAAGAAAGACCTCAAAGAGTTCTTTCTCGGGTTTGTCCACAAATTCGATAACTTAATGCAAGACAACTCTATCTGTATTGAAGACAAGATGGTCGCCATCAGGAGTTTCGTTCTCTTGATTGAGTCAATGGACAGGGAGTGCATCAATACTTTCAGAGTTAAACTCTTTTCGACGATTAAACTCATTATTAGTGAAAAGTTTTATTCAAATAAAGATTTGATTAAATTAAGTATTAAATCGATGGAAGCGTTCGTCAAACGAGTGGACGAGAAATTCCTGTGCTCTCAGTTACTGACGATGTCTGCTCTTGTGTTACCACTCATGCATTTTTGGCCGACAGACAGCGCCGACATCTTCAAAGAGTTGATTATCAAACATAAAACGAATCCATTCTTTGAGAGTTCGTTCAAACACTTGTATTTCATTCCAGAGATGAATGAATTGAGAGAAGTCACTGAAGTTCTCAAACCATACATCACTTGCGGTGACACCGAAGAAGAGATTTGTCAGAAAATTAGTTTAGTCGTCAATAACTTAAACCACGAAAACAATGGCGTCCAACAGTTCTCACTTCAAGAGTTGGTCAAACTTCTGGAGAAACACTTGAAATTGATTTACAAGAAATGCAATAATATTAAGGAATTGGATTTCGATGACTTTGTCAATCACATCATTTCCCAACTTATGGTGTGCCTCAAGTCGACCAACAAAAACGTATTACTTTTGGCGGCCGAGTGTTTGGGTATTTTAGGGGCAATCGATCCGATGAGAGTTGATTTGGAGAAAGTCGTCATTTCTAAGGAGGAAAACATCGAAAAATTCCTTAATTTCAGTGAAAAAAAATTTAAAGTAATTCTAATAAACCGATTATACAGAGCTATAACCACCGCCACAACCACTGAGGACCAGTACTGTGCCTCTTATGCACTCCAAGAAGTGGTCAAAATATTCACTGGAGTCAACTCAAGCGATGGCTTCAAACTCGAAGACTTATCCCAAGAATTGCAAGACTTTTGCCAACTATTGAAGCGGACCCAATATCATACGAAACTTCCGGCCCCCTCCTCAGAAGTGCCTCTCAAAGTGAAACCTATTTTTATGTCGAGTGAAACTCATATCACTTATGAGGAATGGCTTAACGCTTGGATTTCCAGACTTTTTGAGTTTTTCATTTTCAAAGATAAGGACAAAGAGGACGCCGAATATAACGCAATTTATTCGTTGTCTCAGAACGCAGGTCCGGACAATGACTTGAGTTTTGAATTGAATTTCGCCCAAACTCTGGTCAATCACTCCATAAAAAGCAAAGTATTGATCAGTTGTTACCAAATATTGCTGCGAAACAAAAGCATCGCTGAGTTCTTATTGCCTTATATTGTGATAACTGGTCTGAGAAACGCCACTCCCGACCAAAAACAACAAATTATAGATGAAATACAAATTATTATACAAACTCTCATCGCTCCTGACTTTGTGTTCAACGACAATATGGGTCATTCCATTTGTCAAACAGTGTTTCATATCTACGATTACTTAAAGATTTGGCACAAAAAGAGAATCGTTTTGCATAAGAGGCAGTGCCAGAGGGGCTCACAACTAAGGGTTGCCCGACGTAAGGACAGGGAATTCAAAGGAGTTCTCCATTTTCTGCAGGGAATCTCCACTCGCGAACTGTCCCGACTGGCCTTCAAGTGCAATGCCTTCGCCCGTTCCCTGAGATATATCGAAGAATTCATTAAATTGAATGAAAACGAACTTCAGGAGGAAATACCGTTCTTCCAGAAGTTGTTCATACGTTTGGACGAACCCGACTCTGTCGAAGGTATTAATTCTAAGCGTTGTCCGAATAACCCGACCATACATGAGATGATTCTCACCAACGAAGCCATGGGTCAGATGCAGGAGGCGCTCATGTGTTGCGAAAAAGCAATTGCTTTGAATCCAAACGACTTCGAGTGTCAGCAAAAGTATTTACAGATTTCAATGGATAGCTTCGATCAGTCGGCAATGGTTAAGACATACGGCTCCGGTCTTATTCTGAGTCGTCCCGATTGGAGCCCCAAATTGGCGCCGTATGTAATCGAAGCCGTTTGGAGATTAGGGGATTGGAAACGATTGGACCGATATTTAGAGGAATTTAATGTTCACGCGTTGAACAGTTTTGGTGCCGGTATTGGAGACCTCTTCTGTTCGATGATTAAAAAGAAAGACTTAAATGATTTCGAAGATATAGTCCGCAAACTGTTGTCCACTCTTATCGATCCACTGAAGGCGGCGGCCACTGAAATAAGTGGTTATGTGAGGGGACATAAATATATCGTTGATCTTCACATTCTTCGCGACATTTACCACATTTATAACAAACTGTTTACTGAACTCAATGAAGACATTTGTTCCATAGAAATACTGACCAATAAATTCAATGAAGTGATCGATATTTGGGACCAAAGAATTGGTTTAGTCCGCGAAACAATCAAATGTCAGGAACCGATTCTGAACGCACAGAGAGCTATGTTCGCCATTCTTTCAAATCGTAGTTCAGAACTCTCGCCGTCAATCAAAAGAGAAGTATTCAAATCATGGCTTAAGAGCACTAAAACCGCCCGAAAGTCCGGAAACATTCAGCGCTCCTACAATTGTTTGCTTGAAATGGATAAACTCAGAAAACTAATCCCATTAGGGGAGAGGGGGAGCGGATGTCTCACAGACATCGAGAATTGTGAGGCTATTATTGAATCCGCGAAAATTCAATGGAATAAAAACAATAAAATCGGTTCGTCTTATATCCGTCTCTTATTTTTAATATATTCTTTGAATTTTTGAAGTTTTAAACTAAAATTATTCTGATTTCAGCCGCCATTCAATACCTGAAGAGTGAAATCGAAAACAACTATATGTCGTCATTAGAGTACAGCTTCAGAAAAGCGGTCAACAGTTTGTCCGAAAGATTCACTTCAGAGGAGTTGAATGAAATCAGAAATTCGTTATCTTTTGGCAGTTCTTTAAACGGTTATACTCAGGGAACAAATGTTTTGCAAAATTTGTCCGATTCTTCCGACAATAATGAAGAGCAGCCGAGCAAAGGGTTCGCCAAATTACAGTTATTATACGCCAAATACTGCGACCGAAGCGGAGTTTTGGATCAAAACGCTTTAGCCGTTCTCTTCAGAAGTGTTAGAGCGGCCGCTCCTGATTGGGAGGAAAGCCATTATCACCTTGCAATGTATTGCAATAAGATTTTGATTAATTACGAAGAATCCAAACGGAATAACAAATCGTTTTCATTGGGAAAACCCGAAGAAATTCTTGAAATGAAGGGCCGTATCGTTCAGTCATTAGTCGAGTCATTAAAATACGGCGTAAAGAACGCACACAACTCTTTGCCACTTATGCTCAACATTTGGTTCGATTTGGGAACAGACTCCGTGACAAACACTAAACTCAAGTCTTCAATAATGTCTGAAGAAATCCGAAAAATTGTGGAAAAAATGAATAATGCGATCAAATGTCTTGTGGCTAACGTTCCTCTATTTATATTTTTTCCTTCATTCGCACAAATGGCGGGTCGTGTCCTTCACCCGTGCGGTGGAATCACTCTCATCCTTAAACGAATCCTCATTAAAATGATTCGTATGTTTCCTCAGCAGTCGATGTGGTTAATGATGCGCTCAATTCACTCACAAAACCTGAACCGAAAGAACACATTCAAAGAGATTCTAAATCAGGCGGTGAATGAGGAGAAGAGTCTCAATAAATTCATTAACGATATGTTGAGATTCGCTAAACATATGACTAATTTGTGTCAAAAGGGTTCCAACGAAAATAGGATTCGAAATAACCAGAAAGTAATCAAAGACTTGTCACTCAGGAGAGACTTTCCTGAATTGTCTAAACTATTGGATCCAAACAGTGGTTTCAGTGAAATTCTGCTTCCGTTCGGACTTCTGGTGAACGTAACTCTTCCCGAATCGTTTTATAAAACCGATTTCAATCCGTTTCCATCGAAGAGTGTATACATCAGAGGTATTGACGACTCCATAGATTTATTGCATTCACTTCAGAGGCCAAAAAAGATTAAAATAAAGGGAACCGACGGCAAGACATACACTATTCTATGCAAATCGGGGGACGACTTGCGTAAAGACTATTGTCTGATAGAGTTTTGCAATCTATTGAATCGTTGTTTCAAACGCGACGCCGACAGCAGAAGACGTCAGTTGAAAGTCAAGACATATTTAGTCATATCTCTGACCGACAACTGTGGTCTCATTGAATGGATTCCGGGACTCATTCCTTTCCGAACTCTAGTGGAACAACAGTATCGTCTCAATGTTGACTACGACTCCCTGAGAGACACAGTCCTGAAGAACTACCCCCAGGCCTCTCATTATTCCCACTCAGAAAGGATTCGATTATTCCAAAGCGATATTCTGCCCAAATTCAAGCCCTGCGTATTAGGCAATTGGTTCGCCAGCACTTACACCGACCCTCTCTCCTGGTTTTCAGCGCGTCAGACGTTCGCCCGAACCAGTGCTGTCTTCAGTATTGTTGGCTATTTGTTAGGATTGGGGGACAGACACGGAGAGAATATTCTTATCGAAGAAATGACGGGACAGACGGTTCACGTCGATCTCAATTGTATGTTCAATAAAGGCGAGGAATTTCAGGTCCCGGAAAGAGTCCCCTTTCGGTTGACTCAAAATATGATTCACGCAATGGGTGTCACTGAATATGAGGGCACTTTCAGGAAAGCCTGCGAACATGTTCTCAGAGTTTCCAGAGATAACAAAGAGGCGCTCCTCAACTTTGTCAACCCTTTCCGATTTGACCATCTGGTCGAATGGTCCAAGACCAATTCTCAAATCAAGAGTTCTGCGAGTGAGGCCACACTCGAACAGGTAAAACACTCCTTCCTTTCAATTTTAACTAATTCTTAACCCTTTGTCTGAAGGCGGAGCGAATTGTTTTCAATATTGAGGCCCGACTTAAAGGCATTCCGTCACGAAATGAAAGAAATCTTCCCAAAGGGATACCCCTCTCAGTTGAAGGACAGGTCGACCACATCATAAAAGTATTGAATTCTGAATTTATTGCTTTTTTCTAAAATTTGTTTTTATTATTAGGAATCGACGGATGTAAACAATTTGGGGCTAATGTATGTCGGGTGGGGGGCATACCTCTAATCCTTGACCAATGGTTGTCCCTCTCTATCCCCACTCAATAAGTTTTAATTTTCATTATTTCAAAGAATTAATAAATTGTTAGAAAATATTTGTTTGTTTTTGAGGTTCACTTCACTTCACAAATGATAATAAAGTTTTAATTTGAGTTAAAATTTTATTTAAAGATTTACCGAATATTTTGAACATTACATCAAATAATACTGTATTACAAGAAATGATTGTTTTTTAATATTTTGTTTCTTTAAATCGATTGAAAATTGTATTGAATTTCATAATTGGAGCAAAAAATGTCTGAAAATGAAAGAAATAATCTCTAAATAAGAATATTATTATTAGTTTTATATGACTTGGAATTCAATTGTAAAGAATTAATAGAAATAAATGACTAAAAGTCTAAAAACAAAATTCAAAACAATCGAAATGTTGTATACAATGAATAAAAATTGGTTTAAAACAAGACTTAAGTGTATTTCGAAAACAATCTGATGTTTCAATCGATAAAGAATTTGATTCCTGGGAATCAAAGTCTAGAATATTGTGTCGAATAAATGGAAGACTCTTTCAGTTATTGGCTTTTCTTAAACAGTAATTCATTTTATTCTCTCGAAAAGACATCAATAAAATG
This sequence comes from Punctoribates punctum, assembly GCA_034698165.1. Taxonomy (NCBI): domain Eukaryota; kingdom Metazoa; phylum Arthropoda; class Arachnida; order Sarcoptiformes; family Punctoribatidae; genus Punctoribates; species Punctoribates punctum. Next base: position 23,938 of record JAQGBD010000113.1, read on the forward strand.
GACAAAAACTTTATTTTTCTCTCAATTGATATCAAAAAATAAGTTTATAATCAAATTAAAGTCATTTCGTTTTTCAATTAAAAATACATTCAATTCAATAGAATTTCTAATTAAATCTCTAATAGTATTTGCAAATCAATTAAAAACTTTTCGATATATTTATATTAATTACGAATTATATCACCCAATAGTATAATATATAATTTGATTGCTGGATAAGTTCTAAAATCAATTTGACCTAAATTTTTAAATAAAGCTAAAAAATAAATGTTTTTAATTTAAAACAAGTGATTAGTTTTTCTTAAGGTTTTGCTTATCACTGAAAAGCACTTAATTATTATTATTATTAATCATTATATGAATTAATTATTTAATATCAATAAATGATTCAATAAATTGATAGTCTATTCAATCGTTAACAGCAAATAAAGGCTAAAAAGTTTCAATGAGTGAACACTTAATCTCATGTTTAGACCAGATTTACATTAAATACAATATTAGATTAAACATCAATCGAATCAATTAAAGTACTTAACTCTTGTCAAGGAATGGCTCGTTATTCGACCCCTGGCATTGACCCTTAACCTGCCACTAGTTTAGTGCTGGGGGGCGGATATGGAATCACACCACCTGGGCCTGGAAGGGTGGATAGTCCTTCGTTGAGGTCGGCATCGATTTCACGGGCGGCCTGTCTGCCTTCGTTAATAGCATGCACAACCAGAGACTGCCCCCGACGGCAGTCGCCCGCAGCGTATATACCATCGATTGGAGTCCTGTAAGTGCCGGCTTTGGTCAAGACGTTGGAGCGCTGGTCTTTTGTCAGTTTTAGCTGTTCTGTCAAATAAGCCTCCGGTCCGAGGAATCCCATCGCCAACAACACTATATCAGCCTTCAGTCAAATTCAATTAATTTCATTTATTTAGATTTGTTTCCATTAAAAAAACTGATTGAGAGACTGACTGATAGACTGACTGATAGACTGACTGATAGACTGACCTCATATACTTGTTCTGAATTGGGAACTTCAGACATAGTCCAGCGACCGCTTTCATCCTGAGTCCACTCGACCCGAACGGCACGAATTCCAGAGACGTTTCCCTTTCCGTCGTCCAAAAACTCTTTACTTGAAATTCCGAAAATTCGTGGATCAGATCCCCATTTCATCTCAACCTCTTCGTGGCCGTAATCCTTGCGATATATTTTGGGCCATTGGGGCCATGGATTAGACGGCTCGCGACCATCAGTGGGTTTGGGCAGAATCTCAAACGAGATAATACTTTTCGCGCCCTAAACAACAAAATTCAATTGAAATTTGTTTGAAAATATTTATAAATGGATTACTTGTCTAAAAGAGGTTCCGATACAATCACATCCGGTGTCTCCGCCTCCGACTACAATCACTCGTTTGTCTTTTGCAGTCAATTGCAAGAAATCGTTGGTTGTCTTCCAGAGTTGTTTCTGAGTTGACTCGAGGAAAGTCATCGCAAAGTAGACGCCATTGAGTTGTCGGCCAGGAATGGGCAGATCTCTGGGCCACGTGGCGCCCGTTGTCAGACAAATGGCATCAAATTGTTTCAATAAATCTTCTCCAGAGATGTCTTTTCCGACATTCGTATTGGTTTTGAATTGAATGCCTTCCTCTGCCATCAAATCGATTCTTCTTTGGACCACTTGTTTTGATAATTTCATTGTTGGTATTCCGTACTGAAGAAGTCCTCCGACCCTATCGTTCCTCTCGAAAACAGTGACACTATGGCCGGCTTTATTCAGTTGGTCAGCACAGGCCAAACCGGACGGTCCCGAACCGATAATAGCAATCTTTTTGTTGGTTCGGCGTTTGGGTTGCGTCGCTTTAATCCATCCCTTTTCAAAGGCGGTCTCAACAATAGACACTTCAATGGTTTTAATGGCGACGGCGGGCTTATTGATGCCGAGGACACAGGCACCCTCACATGGCGCCGGACACACTCGACCAGTGAATTCCGGGAAGTTATTCGTTTGCAAGAGTTGTTTCATAGCCTCATACCAGTCGTCCTGATATACCAGATCATTGAAACGGGGAATTATATTACCCAATGGACAGCCATGAGATGACTGACAAAAAGGAACTCCACATTCCATACATCTGTGATAATGAAAATGAAAGATAAATTTCATCAGATTTAAACCTTTTGTATATTTTACGGACCGGGAGGCCTGAGTTCGGACATTCTCTCTGATAAACTTGTGGTCAAAGATTTCATTCCAGTCTTTGGATCGTTTGGCGACATCTCTATAATAGCCTTTTATTCTCTTGTATTTCATAAAACCACGAGTTTTGTCGAGTTTTGTCTGATCCGGAATCGAGTCTTCAATGTCATTGACTTTCTGGTCCTGCTTAGGCTGTTCTTCCACTGGTTTGGCTTCGATATTCTTGGCGGCCTCTGCTCTCTCATTAAGAACTCGTTGGTATTCTTGTGGAAAGACTTTAATTATCTTTTGTTTCATTTCTTCGAAGTTATTGAGTATCTCTGCGGCCACTTCTGAACCGGTCTTCTCATTGAACTCTTTGAGAAGGTCTTTGAATATTTTGATGTCTTCCTCTTGTTGGAGAGGGTAGAGATCAATCATTCCCATATTGCATTTGGAGGCGAACCGTCCGTCGCTGACAACCAAACAAATAATTAAATTATAATCAAAGAAGTAATGAATCGAATAAATCAAATGAAAGGCTTACACATCGTAGACATAAGCGATTCCTCCGGACATTCCGGCCGCGAAATTTCTTCCGGTTGTTCCCAAAATGACTACCGTTCCTCCAGTCATGTATTCACATCCGTGATCTCCGACTCCTTCTATAACAGCGACGGCACCGGAATTTCTGACACAAAATCTTTCGGCGGCAATACCTCTAATAAATGCTTTACCAGAAGTGGCGCCGTATAGACAGACATTGCCTACGATTATATTTTCTTCGGATTTGAAGTGAGTCGGCATATCTTTCGGCGGATATACAATCACTTCACCGCCTGACAGACCCTTTCCGACGTAATCATTAGAATCGCCCTCAAGTTCGGCGATAACACCTTTGGCCAGAAATAAGCAGAAGGACTGACCGGCAGATCCCGTGAATTTGATTTTTATTAGGTCTTTGTTGAGTCCGTTTTCGCCGAACCGAAGAGCGATGTGATAGCTTAGAGTTGCGCCGAAAGCCCGGTCCTGATTGACGATCGCTAACGACATCTCTATAGGACTGTCAGACTTGCCTTCGAGTATGTCTTTTGCGGCCGAAATAATCTTATTGTCGAGTCTGTTATCCAGTTGGAAGTCCTGAGCAATACTTCCCCCAATAATATTGGTCTCAGGTCTAAGAGACAGAGCATTGCACAGAATCATAGTGTAGTCCAGAAGATTGGCTTTAGGGTTGTGATTGTCGGGTCTGAAGCGCAATAGTTCTGTCCTTCCGATCAAATTCTGGAATTTTCTGATTCCGAGTTTCGCCATCTCTTCTCTGATCTCTTCGGCCAAAAGGAATAAATAATTGACTAAATATTCGGGTTTTCCTTCGAATTTCTTTCTGAGTTCTGGATCTTGAGTGGCGACACCGACAGGACATGTGTTGAGGTGACACTTCCTCATCATAATACACCCGATCACTATCAGTGGTGCAGTCGAAAAGCCAAACTCATCGGCACCGAGAAGTGCGGCCACCATTACATCGAATGCGGTCCTTATTTGTCCGTCACATTGAAGTACAACTCGGGAACGAAGATCATTCGCCACAAGAAACTGGTGGGTCTCTGATATTCCCAATTCCCAGGGAAGTCCGGCTCCTTTGATGCCAGTCCACGAAGAAGCACCTGTTCCCCCGTCGTGACCTGATATGGTTATGTGTTCGGCCTTTCCCTTTGCAACTCCGGCAGCAACTATTCCGACCCCAACTTCTGAGACCAATTTGACTGAAATCCTTGCCTTTGGGTTCGAACACTTGAGATCATAGATGAGTTCAGCCAAGTCTTCGATCGAATAGATGTCGTGATGTGGGGGCGGAGATATCAGACCCACTCCCGGAATTGAGTGCCGGGTTTTGGCGATTTCTATCGACACTTTATGTCCGGGCAATTCTCCACCTTCTCCAGGTTTGGCACCCTGGGCCATTTTTATCTGTATTTCATCAGCGTTGGCCAAATAAGCAGCGGTAACGCCGAAGCGACCGCTGGCCACTTGTTTAATGGCAGATCTCATGTTATTATTTGGATCGTCAACATTCCATCGATCGGAGTCTTCGCCTCCCTCTCCAGTATTGGATTTACCGCCGACTTTGTTCATAGCCTTAGCGAGAGTTGTGTGCGCTTCCAATGATATCGACCCAAAAGACATCGCACCTGAAATTCAAACATTAGTCAAACACTTGAGATGATAACTATTGTGAAGAGCAGACCCGTAGCAAAGCGTTTGACGATATTAGCGGCCGATTCGACCTCTTCTATGGGAATGGGATGCGATGAATAGATGAGTTCCAATTGTCCCCTAAGAGCACAATCTCTGACCGCTTTGTTTGTGATATCAACGAATTGTTTGTAAGCGTTTTTAGAGTTGGCGACCGCCGCGTCCTGAAGATTAGCGATGGCCAGCGGGTCGTTGATGTGTTTCTCGCCACCAGACCTCCAGTGATAAAATCCTGGATTTCTCAGAATCAGTTGGTCTGTGAAATACTTCGGGTGAAAAGCAATAGAATGTCTCTCCAATGCTTCCTCTGCCAGTACTTCGAAAGTGGCACCGCCTAACCGGGAGGCAGTGTTTTTGAAACATTTGTCAATGACTTCCTCTCCGAGACCGACTGCTTCAAAGATTTGTGCGCCTTTGTAGGAGTGTAGAGTCGATATTCCCATCTTTGCCATCACTTTAGAGATTCCTCTTTCCATTGCCTGAACGTAGTTCTGAAACACCTCCGCGTCAGTCAATTGGAGTAAACCTTCCTCTCGAAGTGCAGCCATAGTTTCAAAGACAAGGTACGGACAAATAGCATCGGCTCCATAGCCAAGGAGTACACACATGTGATGCACTTCACGCGCTTCTCCCGTCTCTGAGATGAGTCCGACTTTCATTCGTTGTCGAGCGTTAATCAGGTAGTGATGGGTCGCTCCCAATGCCAACAAAGCACTTAACAAAATATTAGTATAAGAATAACATAAATCATAGGTTTAGGTAATACCTGATGGGAATCATTTTGGGTCCGGCCTTCCTATCACTCAGGACAACGAGTGTGTATCCACTTTTTGCTGCCTCACAGGCTTCAGAACAGACGCGATCCAAATGACGGAGAAGTCCGGGTTTGCCCTCTTGTCGGGGAAATACGCAATCAATAACTTTGGTCTTCCATCCCTTGTAATTCGTCTCTTTTAATATATCCAAGTCTTTGATGGAAAGTATGGGCTGTTCGAGCCATAGGCGTCGGCACTGATCAGCACTCGACTCAAGAATATTGGCTTCAGGACCAACAGGACAGGCCAATGACATCACTACCTTCTCACGAAATGGATCAATAGGTGGATTTGTCACCTGTGCGAACAATTGCTTGAAATAGTCGTATATTAAGGGCTGACACAAAGAAAGACAGGCCAGAGGGGCGTCGTTTCCCATCGAACCCAACGCTTCTTTTCTATGATTATACAAACATTGAGTTAATTGATGTAAAGGTAAGCAAACAATTAGTTCTGACTCTGTCTTAACCATCGGAAGAATCAATAAATTGATGGTTTCGGTTGTGTAGGCAAAGAGTGCCAGTCGTCTGTCTTCCAAGACTTTGGCCCTGCCGTGAACGTCTTCCTCACTCCGGCCCTCTAATAGGACAGCCTTTCTTTTGAATTGTTGTATTCTAGGGTCGTTCCAGTCTTTCAGATGTGATTTTCTCAGGTCTTCCAAAGAAAACATTTCTTTGAGCCACGACTCGAGGGGTCGTTTCCGAGCGATATTCAGTTTGACCTCTTCGTCCTTCGCGAAGATCTTCTCTTTAGTGTCAATCAAAAGCATTCGTCCCGGTCTTAGGCGGCCCTGAATTCAAACATTCATTACTCATCAGATTTTTTAAAAATTAATCTAAAAATTTATGAAAGCAAATAATGAAGGAATAAATTGTAGAGAAGTACTAAAACTAATTATTATATTTTAATATCAATCGATGACAAGAATAGAATAAAAGCCTCGAATATTCCGTTAGTTTTGCTCTTATTTTATATAATAATTAATTTCTTTTTGATTAGAGATCTTAAATGACATCCTTTTATATGAAGTCTTTTGAAATAATTCGAAATTAAATTCGACTTTTATTTTAATTATTTCTAAAAATATAAATATTTATAAAAATGTTTTTAAATTAGAAAATATTTCAATTATTAGTTAAATTCATTTGAATTAGAAAACAAGTTTAGAAACAGTGAATATCTAATTCTGACCATGGCCAATCTAATTCAAGAAGTCGAATATTTTACATATAATGCAAGATGAAACTAAAACTTGATTTCATAACAAGATAGATGATTAGAGATATATGAGCATGGTTAATAAGATATACTCTTAATTGATATACAAATTAATTTTCTTTTTCTAAAAACATTCCATTCGTTGAATATCTGGAAATCTAGGGATTTATTCTCCATTAGAGTTAATGTAATTTCCTTTCATTAATTATTTGAAGGGAAGTCACAAAAAATATCTGACCTTTTGAAGAATATTATCATTTGGGACGTCGACGACTCCGACCTCACTGGCCATTATGATGAAGCCGTCGACAGTGTGGTAGTATCGGGAGGGCCTCAAACCATTTCTGTCAAGTATAGCACCGATATATCTGCCATCAGTGAATGTGAGTAATGCGGGCCCATCCCAGGGCTCCATTGCACAGCCAGACCACTGATAAAAGAGTTTCTTTTCGGGGTTCATGAGGGGGTCGTTTTGCCAGGCCTCCGGCACCATTGTCATCACCGCTTCGGGAAGGGATCGGCCGCCAGCTGTGACCAGAAACTCGAGAACATTATCAACAGAACCAGAATCAGACATATCTTGTTCGACAACAGGATAGAGTTTGTCTAGGTCTTTCCCGAATTTCTTGCTCTTCATAACACCTTCGCGGGCGCGCATCAGATTCACGTTACCCCGCAATGTATTGATCTCTCCATTGTGTGCCAAATAGCGGAGTGGATGTGCCCTTTCCCAAGACGGGTACGTGTTTGTGGAGAACCTTGCATGGACAAGCGCTAGGTATGACTCGAATGTCTGCTCTTGTAAGTCAATGAAGTATAGCCAGAGTTGGGGTGGAGTGAATTGGCCCTACAATTGGCAGAACAGCATATTTTATAGAAATTGTGATAAAGGGTTAGTTTTGGTAAATAAATGGGAAAATAAAATGTGTTTAAACTTATTCGACACAAACTTCGTGACAATTCTTCGCCGAATGCCTTAACAGTGATAAAGGAATCCTTTATTGAGCTCACATTTGACACACACTCTCAACACAGGAATCCCATAACTCTTCAAAAGGGGTATCCCTAAGAAAAACATAGTTATCGGCAATTCGTCTCTTCATAAACTCCAAAATATTAACAAATTTAGTATCAAATAAAGAGATGTTTTGATATCATTTCAAATGTTTTCTTCGAAAAAAATATTAGAATTTTTCTCAAATGCTTTAAAAGAAAAATAAATTCAAAGAAAATAAAAATTAAGTGAATTTTGAAAGTCTAAGAAAAATTGTGTTTTTGGTCAATACTGTCAAAAGTTGTGCAGAAAAGTGATTCAGAAGAATAGGATAATAAAGAAAATGGGTTCCAGTCATGGAAGGAGAGGACTGTTTACTGTTATAGACTTAAATTCTTGGATTAATTGGATTCTCGAAAAAATAATAATAGAAATAAAAACTAATTAAAGGGAAAGTGAAAATACAAACCTTAAGAAAGGGATAATTAGAATCCAAGTCATAAACTTAATGAAAGGATTAAATTAGACTCACTTTGTATACAATGGTATCGGTGGACAAACTGCATATATAAAAGCGCAGCCCTTCCTCCAGAATCCGATGCGTCGACGACTTTCGTAATAAATATAACTGAAAGAAAAGATTAAATGAATTGAAATATCTTTTTATAGAAATATGAAAATCGTTGAGAAAATTGAAGTCAGTCTCAGGTTTATTGCAATGATTTATATTCTGTGAAAAACTCTATTTATTGTGAGTTATTCGTTCATAAAATCATCCCTTCATTACTCCATAGAGAATAGGACAGAATTAGACAGCAACTTTTGCCAACAAAATCGATATTTTATGTATACTTTTGGATCGCATTATAGACTGCATTAACTCAAACGGAGGAAACGACTTATTAAAAATAGACGATCCAGAATAAATTTCAATATTATGCTCGAATTTCTTTTCAGCTCATTTGCAGTTTAGCGCCAAAACGTGGGATATTTATTCGACTGTTAGTTGTTGTCTGTCAACAGTGTCAACATGGTTCAAATTTAAATTTAACGAAATTTCTTTCATATAAAAGCTGTGTTTGCAGTGAAAATATAATTAAATATAATAGAGTTTTGTAATTCATTGTATGGAAGAACAGAATAAACAAAAAACTCGTCAAATATATGGACTAAAAGCATAGTCTAATACACTGTCCGTAACATTAATATTATTGCCTCATATATGACATACGATAAAAAGGATCTGCTTTTAAAATGTCAAATATTCATAAATTTTAAAGACAAGAATTTTGTAGAGAATGTAAGTATGGTACTTTTTAACTTGGAAACTAATTGAAGTTAATTTTGTGAAATAAAACAAAAATAGAGTAGAATTCGATTGAAAAGAGAAAATAATTATTTTCTAATTAATTAAAGAGATTAAGCTTTCATAACACCAAAGATTAGATAATAGTCTGAATTGTGTTCGCAGAGTGTCATCAGATTTCGCGCACAGGGCTCTAATGGGAGCCAATTCTGTGCCGCCTACGCATCAAATGTTAACAGATGAAGGTTTGACATTTAAATGGGCCGATGATCAAAATAATTTGATTTTAATATGTCGTTCCCATCTAATGGCTCTCTTCTCAAAGGGTATTCTTATCAGAAAACTTAGTACTTAGCGGAGGAATACTCGAACCCAAAGATAAACAGTTCTTCCAATCATTGAGTCTATCAGACAATTAACTCCAAATCAATAAAAGACTTCTCGACTTTTCGATTGTTTGTCTTCACTTTTTCCAACCCTTTTCTCGTATATTTGTAAGACTTGTTGTGAAAAAGGTTTGAGGAATAGGTTTTGAATGAGTTTCTATGCTTTTCCTTAAGAAATGTCTAAAAGACATTACTAACAATATTGTTGTCATCGGAAAGACATAACTAATGATTAATTGGTTAACACTATTATTTAATTCTGAATTAAGGCTGAAATGCCTTTTCTTACATCGATTTTGAGCTCAAATCTTATGGTTTTGGAAATGCCTGACAGTGGAGGAATCACTGACATTAAGTCGGATCTTATTTAATGATTATGTATCGGAAAATATGTGGAACGCCTTTTGGGCTTTCAGTCCTTTCATTCCCTTTATCAACAACTCATCGTTTGATTACTTTATTCACATTTCTATGAATTATGAATTACCGGAAAATAAAAACACTTTTATTTGGAGTGAAAACAATGAGAATTCAAAACTCAATTCAATTGAATTATTGACAAAATTATTGATATTTTTCTTCTCCTGTTTGTTGACTAAATATATTGATTATCGATTACTGGATAAGTCTATAAATATAATATCATAAAAGACAAGAATACTTCGTTGAGAATAGGCTATAATCTCAAATTATCTAGCATATATAAATTTTCAATTATTTGTTCAAAATAATTGAATCGTTGAAGTTTTTCAATGACATTATGTAAACGAATAATAAATTAGGACTTAATTAATGAATTATTCCAAAACCCCAATTAAAAAGATTAAAGAGCTAGCTCACAGCATGAAACATTGTTGTTTTATACTAGCACAGTTATAGCCGATTCGAGAAAAATGTTTTTAATATCCTTTATATGTATTATGTTTTTAAAATTCTAGTCAAACCATTTATTTGGTTGAGTTTTATCCAAATTGAATGATAAATATGTATTTTTATTAATGTATTCTTAATGTCTTTCTTTGGAAACATTCGATTTTGGATTATCACTAATGGAAATGGGGTTACCATAAGAAACATTGGACCGAAAAAACAAGATAAACATTTCTTATCTTTGTTCTCAAAACCAATAAATATAGTGACAAACATAATGACCAAACTCTGGACTCGAATCACAATTCTTTGTATTTATATCTAAAATCTTCGATCTTCGGAGCAAAACATTTTATCTGCTATTTATGGCCACAAAAATATTTTCATATAATTTATTTACTGTTTAATTGATTTAATGAACGCAACAATGACTTCAAGCTTTGAAAACTTGTTGTCATTCAGAATATTATTATTGAACTTAAAATTAATTATGAAAAGCCATATATTCTGTGTGAGGGTTGAGGTGTTGTTTCAAATAAATGAAAACTAAAATAAATAAAACACATAATCATTGACTCAGATATTCATAGGAATGAACTCAAAACCAAATTAATAAATAAAATTCAATAAAATTCTCACTTTTTTCCATTACTTAAAAATAAATTAAAAATTAATTATTAACGACAAGAAATGGTTGAATATGTGGCCATAATTTGATAATTGATACCAATTCGAAGAACACAATACAGATGTTATTCTGTAATTTAATAACATTTATGCCAAGAGTATAAATCAAGTCTTTATCTGTTATTCAGTGCATCAGTTTCTCTGATCTCAAGGCTATAATAAAGGCTTTATTGAAAAAAAGTCAAAACTTATAATAAAACCCTGTTTTTCACTTTTGAGACTAAATCGATAAAAAAGTCTTTCATATTCAACAAAAACCAAATCCTTTTCATTCACTTATTAATCGATTGTTGAATAAAAAGCTATTCTTCAAAAAATCCTTAGAAATATTGAATCCATTCCTCAAATATTTACAAAATCTTTTGTTTTCATAATTTATGTTCAGATTCTAATCAAACAAAACTTTTCTTATATTTAATTTTATTCGTGGAAAACAAAAATTTGTTGATTCAAAACAATTCCATAAATGAATAAACTGTAAGCCATCTAAAAGATCGAAAATATATAGACGTATCAACAGATTAGAAGAAACCAGAGCTAATTCAATCAATGTTCAAGTTCAATGTTTTGAATTCAGATTTTGAATTTTGATGACATCAATCTGTTTACACGAATAACAAGATATTCGATAGGAATTTGAAGTGGAAGAAAAGGATCAGGAATTGAATGGAAAGGTTGAGTCTTATAAATCGAGGTCTATATATATGGAGATGATGTCTGTGATGTCTATCCCACGCTTTCTATTAAATTCTCTATTTCTCTGAATTTAATAAAAAAATATATTTGGATAGTATTTGAATTATAAATGCTCTTAAAAATCGTTATATTGACGAAAAGCAATTTGATATCTGATGATGTATTCAATTGTCAAGGGAGCGGAACAGTTATCTATTCCACTCATAAACATCTGACGATTGTTTTGAATCGGAATCCAACTCCAAAACAATAATATAATGGAATGAATGAGAACTCTGATGGCGTTAAAGCCCTAAGAAATAGAGACTAAGTATTGACACGAATGTTGTGAATCGCTATATATTAGGATTATATCAACAAATCCAGAGGAGAGACAAAAATCAATAAAAAGACATTGGATTTCAATGCTCTCCACAATCATTCAAAAAGTGATACACAAAGTTATTGAACACATTTAACGCATTGCCCGACAAATACATTATTTGTTGTTTCGATAATTTTATTTTTACTCAAATATCAGAATAGTTTGATATGATTTTTGTTGCGATATTTGGGAAATACGACCTCTAAGTCGAGTGATTCTGAATTTATGTTTGAAATTTCATCTGTAAATCAATGCCTTCTGAAGACAGATATATTGAATTCTAGCCAATAAACTCCCTTTTTATGAATTTCTATCAAAACACATTAAAATCCAGAAAATGGTTATTATATATAAAATAGTGTTATTACAGAATATTTATTCCAAACAATCAAACTATTGGTTCATTGAATCCGACAAATAATATGAAAGAGTAAAACAGAAATCGAATCAAAATATACTGTTATTTGTGTTTCTATTGTTCAATATATTTACACAAACTTCAAGTTCACTCAATTTAATGGAATATTACTCTCATTTGAAAGAGAAAAACACAAATTCAAGACTAATTGAAAATTTGTGTTAATTTGAATGATTTTTCTGATCAATAATATAATTGAAAAAGTATTCTAATAATATCCCAAATACTCGGAAATAATTGCATTTATAGAAATAATTGTGAACTTTAACGGAAAAATCAATACTCCATTGGACCTGAAATGACACAAATGGAAAACTTTACCGGAATTTATATTTCTATAGATATGTCTCTCTATTTGATTGAAGTATAGAAAAACTGGTGTTTTTTTCGGCCACGAAATACAACACAACTGTTTGTTTGAAAGAACAGAATATGATATTCATTAGTGAATATCAATTTATTCAATATAATAATCGGTATAATTATTGGGCACACGATTTACATGGAGTGCTCATCACATGAACAGCACATCAATGACTTTAATTGACAGAAATTGATTAAATGAAAATAATTTTAGATAATATGTATAAATAATTATGTTATCAATTCTTCTACTTATCGTGAGTTGGGTTAAGTAACCGATAGATAAAGTGGTGCCAAAAATAATAACTGATTCCTTACTATTAGATATCATTTGTTTTTTCACTCAAACCATAGAAATCAAAACTTATTTATTTGAAAACTTCAACAAAAAAAAAATGAAATATCGTTTTTGTTTTGGTACAAGATTAATGGTAAGCACCATGCTGAGATAAATGTTCACTTTATCGTTTTAGTTCAACTTTCAATTTAGTCTAATCTCAGACTTGAATCTCATTTTTAACCAACTCTTTAATGAGTTTCTCGAAAGAGTTTTGAAACATATTCTTAAAAATGATCTAAAAATAAAAACTTATAAAAAACGTATAAACTATATGAGAAAAAGGGACTTCTTGTTCAGGCATGACCATGCTTACTTTATAATTCAAGTCAATTCACATTATTTCATCCAAGGTTATCAAGCAATGTTTGTGAAAAGTATGCTTGAACATATGTTTGAACCAAATTATTATTTTCACTCTTTTAGTTTAGAAACTTCGGTAACCTTTTATTTATTTATCCCGAAGTAAATGTGAATATTTACACTGATATCCTGTCCTTCAAATAAATGAGCAGTGTAGAATTTCTGCGAAACATTAGTCCGAAATCTTTATAAACTATAAAATGTATGGAAAAATAAAAGTAATAGGACTCAGATTGAAATAATAAACTGGATATTTGTTAAACCAGTGATGAGGAGAACAATCTGTAGATCAGTGAAACTCAATCATTGGATAATTAAAGTGTGATATTGTGTGAGACTGTGACAGGTCCTTCTCAACTATGTGTTAAAGAAATCACAAAATTAAATATAGCTTTGAGTCGATGATGACGTTCAGCAGTAAAGGTAACCCATAAATGATTTCAAAGAGAAGTTAATATCAATAAAACAAATCATTGATTGAAATGAAATCAATGACTTTTATCGACAAATAGATTCCAATTTTCTCTTAATTTAATCCAACGATAAAATAGTCATAAAATGGACTCACTTTTCGTTTAAATTCATTCTCGTCTTCAATTTTGGGCACTTTGGAGGCGACAAACACTTGTCTCATAAGTGGTTCATTACTTTTGGCCACTTCGCCGATGCAGTTGTTATCAGTGGGCACATCCCTCCAACAGAGAACCTGGAGATCATTCTCAGCAGCAATTGCCTCGAACCGTTCCTCTGCCTGAATGTGAGTTATTGGGTCCAAAAATAATATTCCGGTCGCGTAATTGCCAGCAGTCGGCAAATCAATGCCTTTACTGTCTCTGAAAACAATTCATAACAACTCATCAAAAACCTCTTATATTGCAAGAAAAAAATTTCCATCAAATCACTCATAAGACTTGAACTGAATATAATAATGGCTTTCCATTTATGAAAAACTTTTTTGGATTAAATTTTAACTAAAAATCCATAAAATGAAAAATAAAAACAAATTTTTTAATAATTCACTAAAATTTCAGTTATGTGTAAAAAAAAAGTAAGAAAAATATTTGTGAGTTTTGGGAAATGAATGGCTTTAAGCAAAAAAAGTCTAACTGTAAGACTCTGTCTGTGCGCTTATCGTTTGAGGGGAGACATCATTGAGTGGAGTGACGGTTGTCTTTGATTTATATCTGTTATATCGGAATCGTTGAAAAAGTCTGGTTTGGGACTCACTTAATCTTTTTGCTGTAGAACTGATGTGGAATCGATGCGAGAACGCCAGCGCCGTCACCAGTGCTGTTGTCACAGGAACAGGCGCCCCTGTGCTCCATTCGGGCGCTCAGAGTCTTCGCATTCATCAGAAGCTGTTTGACAGCAGAAAAGGTCATAAAATGATAACTGGTTTTCGGCAAATCTTTATCTTAAAAATGTGACTCAAAACTAATTTCAAAACCAAAGGAATGGTATCTCACTTTATGGGAGGCAATGCCATCGATGGAGACAATGAATCCGACCCCACACGCCTCCCTCTCATCCTTTATGTTGAACAATGATTTAATATTTGTGTTCACTTTTGAGGCCATTCTTTCGGTAATAGTTTTTTGTTTATTTACTACAAGAAGTCTAGCGTTGATTCAGCGAAGAATATTACAGACGAATGTCGAGTGATTTCGATGCAAACTGTTCGCACACATAAACACAAATGAACATGCTCATTCTCTAGCAGTGCCATTCTGCGCACGCATTTGCCAGAGAGCACAGGAGTAGATTCCTGTGCGACTTCTCATTACTTTTTTGACTTTTACGCATTGGTTTCGATGTTTTCATTTGATTTTATGAAAAATCTCTCTTTTATGGCACTTTTGGAACCAATTATTCTGATTATAGAGACTTTGCTCCAAACAGTGCTCTCCAACAGAGCCAACAGATCAGACACTTATATTACAAATGAACCGAAACAAAGGAAGGAATTTGATCTTGTAATTTTCATTCAATTTATTCTTTATATCAATTTTTAAGAGAAAAAAAAATTGATTAAAACCTTTTTACTCGAAAACTAAAGTAATTCCAGTTTTGATATACAGAGATATCGAAGAAAATATTTTAAAATATATTAAAAATATGTTTATTTGGAAAAATTCGCTGAAATATTGCCAATAATATAAACAATATAAAAGCTGTTCACAAGAATTGACCCAAAAGTCTGATAAGAATATTAATTCGAGTCCTGATTGAGATGAGTCTCACTTGAAATTCAATAATAAAATATTTACTAAATATTTTGGTATTATTTGTTTTTTTTTATCCGAAGTCACCCCATAAACAATTGAGATAAGTTGAATAGTGGAAAATGAAGCTTGCTCACATGAGTCTTCACTGAATTTTCTAATTAAAAACTGACTCAACAACAAATTTCATGGAAAATGACCTTCAATTTCAAACTTATCTAATTTTATAATAAATTTTAACATTATTTTCACTTACTTTTCATATTCAGTGATATTAAATCCATTTTAGATTAGATTCCAATAAAAATTATTATTAATATAATTCTATAATAAATTACATTTGAATAATGTATTCAAAGAATATTCTTGTCTTCCATTTGAATACTTAACAGATAATATTTAATCTAGTCCGATTTATTTGATTGGTGCGTGCTGAATAATATAAAATAACTAATTAAATTGTCCATGGTCAATCGATTTTAGAAATATTAATAGAAAAAGAGTGGAAAATTACTCCTCAATAAAAATATAGCGTTTTATACGTCAATATCGAGATCTGAATCAAAGTTTAAGGGATTCTTTGTTAGACACTATCAGCGCTATTGCCAGCAAAAAGGTGCAAGCTCAAAACACAGAGTTCAATGATAAAACTGTAACTGATTTTAATCAATAATGAATCAAATTTACATATTTTTATTGGAATTAAATAATAAAAAAACAAATGTTTACTAAAACATAAAAACTGACAAATTATTGAATTAAATATTCGTTACAATTATTACATTAAGATTATTATTATTATTATTAATTATTATTAAGTAATCACTTTGTCTTCAAAAAAGTGTTTTCACTGATTTTATTTCAGATATTTATCCTACATATCGTCCAAAATAAATGATTTATAATTATATATATTTCTGTATTTGGAAACTCATTATATGATTAACAATAAAATACTTTTATTTCTCGCAAATTAATTAGAATTAATTTAATTCCACTATTTTTTTATTCCTATCGTTCATTACAGAGATTAAGAGGAAAGACATTTAAATTCAAATTATGCTTCAGTTTTGTTTGTTTTTTGTGTGGAATGTATTGGTTTTTGTGGTAATAATCGATATTTCCTTTAATATAATGTTTACTCTTTTGCCGATTATATGAATCAAATAGATTTCGATATAATTTTTTCAATGATATACACGATTTGATTGAAGTATTTGTTTCTTCTTTTCAGTCAGTCTTTCGACTAAAATAAATATATTCTGCTTTCGTTTCACTTTTTAAATGACAACATTTAATAATTGTCTTAATTATAATTAGAATTACTCTAAACTCGTGTCTAAACGTTCGGTGCATTCAATTTGTCGACAATTTTAAGGAAAGAAAACTAATTTGAGAAACAATAAGACTATCGAATGAAAGAGAAGAACAAAACCATTAAAGAGACGACAACTTTATAAATAACACAGAATTTTAATATAAAAATAAATTTAACAGAAAAAGAAAGGAAAAGCATATCAGCGCTCATCTGATCAACAATTATATCAATGATTGGTTTAAACAAAAACTTTTAATAAGAGATAAAAATTTAAAATCAATTCAACACTAGATTTAATTTGGCATAAAATAAGAGATAACTTTTCGATAGGTTTGTGGTCAGTCATCAATTTGATAATTAAAACGGCTGTAAATCGCACTGATATGGGGAACAGTCATCCCAACAGAGGATAACAATTAAATTCAAAAAATAAACTAAAATTAGTGTCGATTTACAGATAAGTTCTAAAATATAAAACAATAACTGATTTTCATCTTAAATGTGTGGAACAGATGTCTAGAGAGCGCCGAACGGATCCGATTGTGAATTAGCTAACCCTGGATTGACAGGTCGTGGAGCTGTCGTATTCGGTAGGACTGGCACTGCGCCTGGAAGTACTGCGCCAACAGGTGCTCCAATTCCTCCAACCATTCCGGGCCTCATCTGCTGATTGTTTCCCAAATATTAATCAATTTAAGTGATTAGTGGTTAAAACTAATCAATACCTGAACGCCATAAGTCATTGGCATAGAGTTAGGGACCATCATTGGCTGACCCGCTGACCACTGGCCTCCAGTTGGTATCATTCCTGGTTGTGCTGCCATAGGAGGCATTCCTGGTGTCCAACCGGCCATTTGTTGACTGGGATTCCAAGCGTTCGGTTGTGGCTGAACGGGAGCTCCTGTTTTGCCCGTATTTTTAGGACTTGAGAACTGCTGACCCGGTCTTCAAAACAAATTTTAGTTTTAAAACGTTTCATTCAATTAAAATATAACCCACTTTTTGAACCCTCCTTTGGGACCATTGATATCGAGGTTTTGTGCCAAAGAGGCCAGACTTGAATCTAAGTCTCCTTTGAATAGACTGGTATTGACATTCGAAATGGGAACAGTCGGCGCTTGTATTGGCGCACTTTGGAGGGGTTGACCGCTTTTGTTGGCTAACATCTGAGGCTGTAATACATCACCGAAAGCGTCAAAACCTATTAAAAGAATCGATTTTCGGGTCAATTGAGTGATAAATATAATTATATTAAATAAACGGTAAAAATAAATAAAAGTAAAGAAAAACTAAATGAGTCTAATAATGAAGGAAACCCTCAGTTGCGAAAGACTGTCCCGCAGCGCCGGCAGCTATACCATAAGATGGCATTCCGGGAATTAATACATAGCCTGCCGGTGGAACAGTGCCCGGAGGTATGAAAACCATTCCGGGAGGCATAACAATGGCCTGTCCTGCTTCTGGTTGTGGCTGTTGTTGGCCAACA
This sequence comes from Punctoribates punctum, assembly GCA_034698165.1. Lineage (NCBI taxonomy): Eukaryota > Metazoa > Arthropoda > Arachnida > Sarcoptiformes > Punctoribatidae > Punctoribates > Punctoribates punctum. Next base: position 42,209 of record JAQGBD010000113.1, read on the forward strand.
GGTTTCGTAGGCTTAGCCATTGTTGACCGCATTGCAAGATCCAAATCCTCAAAAGCTGAGGCCTTCTTCGGCGGCTTTTGTTGTAATTGTGGCGAAGACATGGCTTTTATCTGCTGCTGTTGAAGAAGAATCTGCTGTTGAATAATGTATTGCTGTTGTATCGGATCCAATGAAGCGAAAGGTATGTTCCCAAATGAACTCATGTTCCCAATGGCCGGTTGTGCCGCAGTTTGTTCCCCAAATTCACTCTCATTTCCAAATAAGTTATCATTAGTGTTGACCATTGAAGATGGAGGCGGGGGTCGGGATGGAGGCTCACAATGAGTTGGATGAATCGGCTCTTGCGGGGGAGGCGGTGGTCTTGCAGGAGGGGCTGATTTCACTCTCTCGGAGTCGTCACCAAATGTAACCGCAAAAGGAGAGGATTCTGAAGGCTGTCCAAAAGGACTGTTCTCTCCTGAAGGTGGAGGCGCTGATATGACTGCAGGAGACGGACTGTTACCACGAGAGACATTGCTCTCATCGATACCACTATCTCCACCAAAGTCAAGATCGGGGGGAACGGGTAAAATAGGAGTGGTTCCCGCACCTTTTACCATATCTTGAGTCGGTGAAGGAGATGCCGACCGGTTTGAATCGTCAGCTGATGTGACCATTAGTTTCGTCATCTGATCTGAGACTTTGGGGTTCGGGGAGTGATAGCAATCGAAAGCATTGATAGCAGGAAAGGGATGGAAAGCAATAGACTTACCCTCTTCGTTAGCTGCAGCTCCTTATGGAAGGAAAGCATGAATACGAAGAATAAAAGAAATATTTAAGGCAAACATGTGTTGGACAACAAGACAACTGAGGGCTTCCCTTATTGTCACAGTTTATGACATAAAAACGAGTGTAACATAACTTAATTGTAGGCATACCTGAGGCAGAAGAAGTTGTGTCGCTTTTGCCGAACGCGGCCGCAAACCCGTCTTCAGAGGCGAATACGTTATTGCCGTTCGTTGTCGTTGTGGTCATACCATTAAAAGAGGTTTGATTTTGAATTATTGGAACCATGTTTTGCGCCATTGATGGGAAAGATGTCTGCTGTGGCGGTGCCGGGTTTGAGGCCGCGGCGTTCAAGATATCGGCAAATGGATTGGCGTTGGACAGGAATAACAGGTCGTCGCTGGCTTTGCCTGAGTTTTGATTCGGACTCTTAGTACTAATAATCTGAGTTTCATTGAAAAGGTCTAATAATCCCTGACTTTTTATCTCTGATGTCGGCGATGGCTTTGACTCTGCCGTCGGAGACGATAAGAACGGGTTATTTGTGGTCTTGTCTTTGTCCTGCATATGTTTCTCCTGTTTATCGCAAATTCATTGACGAATAAAAATTAATTGAATGTGTTTTTAGACAAAAGAGGAGAGAAAACAGCATTTAAGGGATAGAATGAAAAGGAAAGGTATATAAAGCCAATCAAGTGCTGAGCAAACAAGTGGTGCACTACTAACCAATTCGGACCAATTCTCTTGTTTCCAATGAAAAGGTGAATCAAATTGATCGATATTATTATTGTTATTATTATTGATCTAATATTTTGCAGGCATTGGACAACAATTATGTCATACATTAGCAGAGATGCAAAACATTCAGATATGAAATAAAAGAGAAAAATGCAAAAAATGTAATTAAAACCGTCACCGAAGAACCAAAAGCATGCAAACAATGCAGACATCTATAAAAAGCCAAACTATTTGTCTCTAAAACTAATTCACATTCCATTAAAATAAGACATCATTTGAATAACTAATTCCGAGACAACTTTATTTGGAGCCATACCTTAAGTTGGTTAAGCATCCGCTCCTCTTCCTCCAGAGCTTTCTTCACAGAAGTGTCCGTCTCTTTGAAGGCGCCATTGAGAGCATCGTTGGGAAGAGATCCGTTTGAAGTACCGTTAGTCGGCGCAGAAGAACTGCTCAAAAGACAATTGGTTTCAATTTAAAAATTGTTTAAATAAAAGTTTATCCGAAAGTCTTACAGTTTGTGGTATTTTCTCATAATTAGAGAAACATTACCACAAAATACATTTACAGTATAAACAGAACTGAGAGGAAAGGCTAATGAAGTGCTTCACTGAACTCAACATTAAACAGAATTACGACAAAACCCTTATGAAAGACAATCAATTACTGGAAGTAAAACATGTGTTTCTAAACGTCAGAGAATAGGAACGAATATAGACTAAAACAAGTGTAGACATGACATACGTTACAGTTGACTGTCCTTTTTTGCCTTCTAATTGTGCTAAATGTTGTTCGAGTGCGTCCAACAGAGAACTGGGAGCTTTTGTGAGGTCAGGAATCTCTCCCTTATCAATGCCCACATTTTCTGCTACTTTGAGAAACTCGGAGACTTTGTCCATTCGTATTAAGAACTTCTTATAGATGTCGAGGGCCTCCCGCGCCTGCTTTTTATTCATATCGAAATATTTTTCTGGTTTTTACAAAAGATTAGACACAAATCAGAAATTGTTGGAAAAACAGCAAAAGTATAGCCAATGAGTACCCAAACAGTTAATTATTCCGTCGTTATAACAGGCAAAGAGTCGGATCAGATCTCTGAACAGTAACATAAAGGCAGCGTTTATTACGCCATTTGTTAGATCATTGGCCGTACAGTCGAACTCCAGGAGGGAATCCACTTGTGATTGAAGGGTAGGTATTGTTTTAATTAACTTATCCGTATTCATAGAACGTAGAGATCCGTCTTCTTTCCTAAAGGGAAAGACATCACAAATACAATCAAATAACTCAGACCTTCAATGATTGTCAACTATTTTTGTCAAACAATAGAACATTATTTTCAATCATTTCTAACATAACTTCACATCAGATATGAGTGAAAAATATTTCAATCGAAAGCAATTTAGAGAAATGCCATAAAAGGTGGAAATCATACCCTCTTTTAATTTTAGTGAAATCAAACGCAACCGTACGATAGGAGAGGGCTTTTTCGTTAAGATATTTAGCATATCGTCGAATAAATGTCGACATTTCATAGCCTTTGACACCAGTCTTATCGAGGAAATTACTTAATTGAAACGTACAGTTATTTGACGCCAAATATTGCGTAAATCTCTGCAAAAGCAAAACAATTTTTAAAATTCATTATATCTATAAATTAGACCATATTTTAGGAGTAATCTGGGATTTGACATACAGTCTGTCACACAAACAATACAAAAGATATTCTATTATTTATAGCTTTACAGAAATCATAGAAGACATGCAAACAAAGCAAAAATCCATATTTCTTTCAATTGAATTGAATTAAATTCTATACGAAAATAAATTTGAGAAATAGTAAAACAAACAGTAATTTAATGAATGGAAGACTCACTTCATTTCCATAACACATCAGGTGATGAACGGTTACGAGTGCTTTGAAGACAACGACCCAACTCGAGTGGTTTGTTCTCTCAATCAAGAGATTCGCCAATTGAGGTATTGACACATTGGGCTCATGAGTGCATTGCAACAGATCTGTAACATTAGTAAAACTCTTATTCAATGTTAAAAACTCAGTTCCTTGTTAATCATCCAGATCATAATTATGGCAATCATCTTAAATAAGGCATTAAATTGATAATCACTCAACACTCAGAGGATAAGACAGATTAATTGAGGCCCAGAGAGAAGATCTAACTCTGGTCTAACTCTTGGAATCGATTGAAGAATCATCAATAGTAAGAATCATTAGAAGTCAACAAAATAAAGGGTTAAGTTTTGGCTCAGAATTCAGAGTAAATTTCAATTATAAAAGGCTTCCAATAAAATAGTGTTTACTCAAGTATTGGCTTTTCCTCTCTTTCCTACGGTTTAATATCCTGCTCTTAGACTACATTGTATTGCAATGTAAATGTCAAATCTCTTTTGAACATTACATGGATTATTGATACGATGTTTGAAACTTGGTAAAAATGGCAAGTTTTAGCCTTAATTTATTGGAAGGAAAAGAATAGTAAAACTTGTGCTGAAAATTATAACCACAGATTTGTGGAGATATCAGAGCCGGTAATTAGGTATTCAGTTTTGAAAGGACCCACATTATTATGAGTACAAGTATTTCAATGATTCAAAAATCGATATTTATTTGTCAGACATTAGACAACAGACGAAAGTCTTCTTAAATAAATAATTAGTAGTATTTTAGCCCACATTTCGTAATTCAAATAAAGTATGGATTTTGAGTCAAATTGACTCTAATCTAGTGTTAAATCAAATGACAAGAAATCAAAAGTCGCAGTAATTCGATAAATGGGGTCATATTTAAAGAGTATTGGGCTAACTGTGAGTTATCCTGTGAGTTATCTTGCTGAGTTTAATCAAAAACTAATCAATCGGAATAATCTGTTAGACTTTCCTCGTATTTCTGTGATTTAGCAAACAATAGCTGTGGCCATAGCCAGGGTCAACTCAATTAATGATAAACAAACGGAAACTATGCAACCGCTGTAACGCCTTTCCAACAAATCACTGCTTTTTATTCCGATTTAAATAAGTTTTAGACTTAAACCAAAAATAATTGGCTTTAAATTACATTAAAAACAAGGAATCATAATAACCCATAAAAAGGAAATTCCCTTCAATTAGATCTGAGGCTGAGATCAGACTCACTTATACCAGTTATTGCTTGAATCTCAAATTATAAGCTAATTATTGACCATGCTCATTTGCTTTATATTGAATTGGAGGAGAGAAACAAAGGTGAAAGACAATCAAAAAGGCTAAACAGAGATCAGATTTCAAAGGTAATCCTATTTCCATCAGAGCATTACCGAGGTATTAGTAGGGAAACTAATATTATTTTATGCAACTTGGTATATTCAGCTTTATGAAAAGTTTCAACTTAGTACCTTGGACACACATTATATTGAAACTAATGAGAGGGTAGTTAAACGCCTACATTGGGAACTCATTGGGAACTCCCCTTTCGGTCATTTGTACCGCATTTGAAATCAATGATAAAATAATTATTTAAGAGAGACATACAGTCCAAGTGTTTCTTCTTTGGTCCGCTCACTTCTTCAGTGGTGGCTTTACAGACGACTCGGGCCAACCCCTGTCCGGCCAAAGCATATCGGGCGGCGTTCAGTCTGTCGTTCAGTGTCTGTCCCGTATGAGCAGCCATTTGGCACCACTTCTTTGTTTAAATACTAATTATATTAATTTGGATTCAATTAAAACTTGAATTTCAGTCAAAATCGAGTGAAATATCGATTTAGAGTTCAGTTCACAAACAAATTGGTGTCGATTTGTATTATTTTTTTGTGACACTTTCACTAATAAAATAGTTATTGTCTTCGGATTATTGGTTTCAATAAAATGAATGAATAAATAAATAAATAATTATTAAATTTAATGCCAATTGTGGGCATCGATTGGCGTCAGATTCAGAGTTAATTGTCTTTTGACTAAATGTTTATTGAATTGAATGTTGACTCCAATGAATGCTTCACTGTTT
>JAQGBD010000114.1:0-47710 GCA_034698165.1 Punctoribates punctum
TGGAAATAATCCTTTGAAAAAACATTAATTAGTTTTGTATCTGACTTAAGGTTAGAATAAAATACAGGAAATTCTTATTCAATTTCTGACTGAAATATGAGTTAAAGTCTTTGGATAAAGTTTTCTAATTCTATCGAAATTTCTAATTAACTTTGAATTGATTCTCAATTGAATACTATTAAAATTGGTCTTGGTCTTGAATTCTTTCTATTATTTTAATTCAAATTCCATTCAATTTCTGCTGAACTGTGGCTTAAAGGCATCAAAAACTAATTTCTTGCCTCACCTTCTCTTTGGTTTCTGTCTGGACTTTCACCTCTACCTCTGGGTTGTCCGCTTCTCAACTCATTCTGATCAACATTTGGAAAAATATTTTCTTGGTCAGTGTTGGCATATGCTTGAGGTTCCAATACATTTTGTTCCTGGTCCATTTCAACATCTGCTAGTTCTGGATCAAAAAGTCCTTGGATATCATTTTCACTGAAATTCGGAAGATTTGTGTCAAAGAAGTCCTCAATATCATCAAAATTAATCAATTCTTCATTAGTAGTCTTTTCAGTGTCTCTTGAGAACAATGGGGCCGAACCTCCGCTTTGAGATAAAGGCTCGGTTTCCATTGGAAATTGCACAATACCTGAATCTCCAGGGTTAACAGCAGTCAAACGACGATTTCTCTTTTTGAATGATGAACCAGGTATGGGCTGTGAGGTTGTGGTGGGTATAGTAGACGTTCCGCTATTAGAAGGTTCAGACTCAGAAATTTTAGATTTTTTAGCTTTTGGTTTACCCGATGGCGATGACCCGATACCCGATGGCGTTCCTGAATTTCTGCCGCGTTTAGCACCACTTTTAGTATTGATTGCCGTCCCCTCTGTTTCTGTTCCAATGTTTGGAAGGTCAGCAAAAACCTCGGACATAGCTCTGCTCAGAATATCATTTGGTTGAGTCTCAGAACCAGGTATTGGCTGTGAGGCTGGTGTGGGTCGAGAAGACGTTTCTCTATTTATGTCTGCAATCATTGAATCAATATTAGGCATACTTTCATATGCAAGAGTATTCTCCAAAACTTCTGATATTCTTGATTCAGATGATGAGACGGCTTCTGTGCCCTCTTGTGATGGTTGAACACCAGAAAGAAGATTTTTCTTTTTTCTATTCCTTTCATGATATCTGGCATTTTGTTTTTCATTATATTGCAATTTATCGTTTTGCTCCTTAGCCCACCGTCTTTCCCCCTCCTTCTTCTCGTTGAGGTCTTCACTATGTAAGAGACGTTGTGTCTCCCTTTTCCTTGCTTTAGTGCGTTCTCTTCGGTTGTAATTAATCGTATCCTTCTGTTGTTTATATCCTATCTCTTCTATTGTTGGAGATTTCGGCGGATTTAGACGATCCCTCTCCGCTTTCTTTCGGAGGCGCTCTGCTTTTTTTCGTTCTCTATCTTTCCTCTTGATCTCCTCCTTCTTCCATTCCTTGTCGATAGGGTCTTCTTGTTTTTTTGCTCTTCCTCCTTTTGCAACTGGTCTTACTTGACTTTGTGAAGGCCCAGCACCTCCACTAAAGCCTGCATTCACACCCATATCCGTGTTGGGTCTCTCAATTTGTTCCTGGAGCAAAGCTGTACTTAAAATATCATTTTGTTGTGTCCCAGAGCTGAGACTCTCTTTTTCATTTTCCAATAATCTAGATTGTCCAAGGACTTTTAAAGTGTTATTGCTTTTCGTGGCCCTTGAATGTGGGCGCCCACCCGAGTCTGAAGCTGTGCCAGAACTGGCAGTATCTGTTCTACTACTATCGCTACCACCACTACTACTACTACTACTACTCCCTTGTTCATTAAACGATCTCATGCCTTGTGGCTGACCTGGTGTACCATATGAAGGAATACCCGAGGATACTCCACCACTAAATGTTGAAGGAATTGAAGGGTTAATCCAAACAAGATTCTGCATTCGTGGTTGTCCTGACTGTGAGGTTGTGGTGGTAGTAGTGGGCACTGTACCACTATTTGTGTCATTTAACCGCCAACTACCTGGTAGTCGTCCTCTTGCTCTGCCCGCCTGTAATTGATCTGAATCATTTGAATCTGAAGCTCTGGATGTATTCATCTGCGCAGATATACCCCTATAAGGAGGGACTCCTTGTGTTGGATGGGCTCTAAATTGACTATCTGAAGGACCGGCACCTCCACTAAAGTTTGATGTCGATGGCAATTGTGGAGAGACCTCTCTTTGGCGACTTTCCTCCAAACCTTGGTTTTGAGTATTTTGATTAATGCGGGGAACTATAGAATATGAAATCATTCTCGAATTCATTCTAAATTGAGGAGGCATATGACCAGGGCCCGTCAGCCAAACTGCATTAGGTCTGACAGCTAATGATTCTCCCGAGTCTGAAGCAGCTTCTGAAGGAGGACCTTCTGAGGAGTCTTCTGAAGCTGTGCCAGAACTGGCAGTATCTGTTCTACTATCATCTGACTCGGGAAGGGCTAATTCGATAGTTGTTGTGGGAGTAGATGTCGATGGCAATGGTGGTGAGGCCTCTCTTTGCCGACTTTCCTCCAAACGTTGGTTTTGAGTATTTTGATTAATGGCGGGGAGTATAGGATATGAAATCATTCTCGAATTGGTTTGACGTCGAGGAGGCATCTGACCCTGTCCCGTAAGCCACACGTAATGAGGTCTGACCGTTGATGACTGTTCCGACTGTGAAACTGATGGTCTACCTCTTCCTCTTCCTCTTCCTCTGTCTGACATACCTTTTGATTCTTTGTGACAATCCTTCGGTTATTTTGATCTGAAAACAATTTTCACTTCTTTTCTAACAATGAATGAAATTTTATTAAATTATTTCTAAATAAATAAAACATTATTTATTAAAAAAAAGCCTTAAATAATGTTTTTGTGTTTTATTTTTTCGTTCGTTTATTTGTCTTCTATTTCTTTGCTCTCTCCCTCTCTTCAGGTATTACACTATTTAAGGGCGATCTTGCTCCGTTTTATGTCTAGCACAATATTCTGCTGTTTTGCATTTCTCATCCGTATCTCTACCAGAGGTCATTAAGGGAGGAAAGCCCATATCCCCTCTGTCGGCGAAATATTTTGGAAATACCCCCTCAACTAAAATTATTTTTCGGAAAATACATTAATTAGTTTTGTATTTGACTTAAAGTTAGAATAAAATACAGGAAATTCTGAAATCATTTGTTTTAATTTGAATCAAATTAATATAAAAACTGAATTTTAAAAACAAAAATCTAATCAAATATCAAAAGTTTTGATCGGGTTTTCAAGTTTTGAGTTTGAAATCGTCGACAGTCGTAAGATTGCTCAGAATCAATAACGAGCCCAAAAACATTGCTCCCAATTGGATAACACATAAGAAGAACAGAATCAAGTGATGCAAAGGAAAGTACTTGAAATTACTGTCCACTAAACGAACAAAAGTATTGCTATTAGTTATCAATTGAATCGATTGAAAGAAGTTAATACCCATCCATATATAGACTACCAAATAGACTATGGAAGTGGTCAACCAGAAGGCAGTGATTATCACGAATAATAGGAGAAGACTCGACCAATTAAACAGAGCTCCCAAATAGCCGAACGGAAATCCAATCAAACCCTAGGATTGAGGTATTGTTTAGAAGGCATTCAAGTCATTAGAAGTCAATTGATATAACTATAGGTTTACCAAAAGGGCGGCGAAACCGAAGACAACGAGAGTAATGTCTGTTTCATAGAATCCGAACGAAAATATCGAACAAAAGAAATAAATGACAGAAAATAGGAATAAATTCCAAATTAAGACAAAATAAAATCGTCCGACGGGTAACTCCGGGCACTCCATTCCTCCCACTCTTTACAATACTTCTTTCGATTCGATTCTAAGAATTCAATTGATTTGAAAACGAATTTAAATTATTTTAAACAATGTTTGAGTGATTTGAGTAAAAGTTATTAAATTCGGTTAAATTTTCTCAAATGAATTCTGCCATAAAAGGGTTTACTCAGAAATCTAATACAACAATGAATTTGAGTCGCGGAACACTATATTAACACACTTTAGATAAGAGCTCTGCCACTGAAAATCAGTTATGAAGTCAGATCTTGTGAATAAGATTTTTCTGCTTGCTAGGTTTAGGAAATACGAAATTTTTTGTTTCCATTAGGTTTTCACACATGTGTTGTCTTTTGTAAAAACATATGAATGTTAAGAGAATTCATAATTGATTTTAATTTAATTCTCATTTAAATTCTATGAAAATAAACAGCCATGCTCATCTATACTTTCTATATTTCAATTGAATTCAATTTTGGAGTCAAATATCGGTTAAAAGCATTAAAAACTAATTTCTTGCCTCACCTTCTCTTTGGTTTCTGTCTGGACTTTCACCTCTACCCCTGGGTTGTCCTCTTCTCAACTCATTCTGATCAACATTTGGCCAAATATTCTGTTGATTATTGTTGGCATCTTCTTGAGGTTCAAATGCATTTTGTTGCTGGTCCATTTCAACATCTGCTAGTTCTGTATCCAAAATTCCCTGGACATCATTTTGACTGAAATTCGCGAGATTTGTGTCAAAGAAGTTCTCAAATGAAAAAAATCCTTCATTAGTAGTCTTTTGAGTTTCAAGATCTGCCAGTTCTGTATCCAAAACTCTTTGGACATCATTTTGACTGAAATTCGCGAGATTTCTATCAAAGAAGTTCTCAAAAGAAATCATTTCTTCATTCGTAGTCTTTTCAGTGTCTTTAGAGAACGTTTGGGCCGAACCTTCTCTTTGAGGCTCCGTTTCTTGGGTTCGATCATCGGGGTGAGGACTACTTCTCCTGGATCTCGCTTCCGATCGCTCCGACTCATTCTGATCAACATTTGGGAAAATACATTCTTGGTTAGTGTTGGCAACTGCTTGATTTGGTGATATATTTTGTGCCGGGACCATTTCAACATCTGCCAGATCTGTATCAGAATTTATGTCTTCAAACATTGAATCAAGAGTAGGCATACTTACATGTGCAGGAGCATTCTCCAAAACCTCTGATTGTGGACCAGTAGTCGGGGTAATGTCTGGTGACATACCATCGAATGAATGTTCATAACGCCGATAGAACTCCTGTGTCTCAATCGGTAGTGATTCCAGGGATGGTATGGTTCCTGACTGCAACTCATTGGTCTGCGGTTCAGAAGTTGTTGTTTGAGGTTCTCTGCCTCTGACTGGAAGTAGTGAAGCGCTACCGATGTCATCAAAATCTCTCATTTTTTGTTTTTTAGTTTTTGATTTACTCGATTGTTTACCTGGTTTTCTACCAGGTTTAGCACCAGCTTCACTATTGGTGGTTGTTGCACCATCATTTTCTGTTCCCTCTGTTTCTCTTACAAGGCTTCCAAGGTCAGCCTCGGACCAAGCTCTACTCAGAATATCATTTGGTTGTGTCTCAGGGCTGACACTCTGTTCTTGATTTTCCAATAATCCAAACTTTTCGAGGATTTTCAAAGTGATCTTTGAATCTTTGCGCCCGCCTTTTGCACCTTTTGAGGGAAGAGGTTTCTCTTTCCGGTGCTTCCCTTGAGGCAATTCCCCTGAATGAGTAGCCTGGGTCATTTTCCCTTTTCCTTTCTTTGCTGGTGTTTCCATTCGTTTCTTTTCCTCCTCCTCTTTAGCTTTCTCTAAATACTCTTTCCATTCAGATGCGGTCATATTGAGGAGAGTATCTTGCTCCCTCATTCGTTTGTCATGATCTGCTTGTTCTTCCCTTCCCTTTTTTTTCCTTTTCCTATCCTTTACTTTCTCGAGCCTCTCCTCCTTACCTTTCTTTGCCTTATCTCTCACTTGAGGGTCAGAACTATTTAAGAGGTCTTGCTCTATTTTCGTTCTTTCTCTGTTCTGTTCCCTTCGTTTCTCGAGGCCATCCTCCTTATCTTTCTGTGCCTTCTCTCTCACTTTGAGGTCTTCACTATTTAAGCGACTGTTTTCCTCCATTATCTTTCTTGCATACCTTCCTTTGTCATATTGGGCGACACTCTCCTTGTCCGTCCAATTTAAATTCCTCTTTACATATGTCCTTTCTGGCTTTTTCTTCTTTTTTTTACTTTCTACATTTGCCATTTTCAGTTTTGCACTTCTTTCTCTGTCATATTGGGCGCGACCCTCCTTGGTCCCCCAATTTATATTTGTCTTTTCTCTCTTTTTCTTCTGTTTTTGATTTTCTATATCTTTTGGGGGTTGAAGGGGTGGTTCAGGTGATTGAATGACTGCTGTCACAACTGTTTTTGACTTAGAAGTCGTTTCCAATGATGGTGATGGTAACGGTGGTTGTAATGGGGATGACGGACGAGGAGTAGCTCCAGACGAGGAATAGTCTGTTCGACTTGTGTTCACATCTGGAAACAAATCATTACCAGAAGGTTGTGACTGTGGAGAGACTGCTGTCATAACTGTTTTTGACTTAGAAGTCGATGCCAATGATGGTAATGGCAACGGTGGTTGTAGTGGGGATGGCGGGGGTCTCGAAACAGTGGGTTTCCCACCAGTGTACCATTTTGGACGCCATGCTCTTAGTAATTTTCTATCTTCTATCTGTTTCTTTTCCCTTTCCCTCTCTTCCCTCTGTATTTGATTCATATCTGATTCGTCGAACAAATCATTGCCTGAATTTGAAACTCTGGGTGTATTCATCCGCGGAGTCATATCAATGTCAGGGTATACTCCTCCAACTGATGGCAATAGTGTTGGCAGTGGGTCTTGTAATGGAGATGATGGGGCTCTCGAAACAGTAGCTTCCCCGGCTGATTGAGTAGCCGGCTTCTTTTTCTGGCCTTCGCGCCAATTTTTTTGTGTTACATTTCGTTTCCTGAGCCTCTCCTCCTTATCTTTCTTGGCCTCATCTCTCACTTTAGGGTCTTTACTATTTAAGCGACTGTTTTCCTCGGCTACGATTTTTGCACGCCTATCTCTCTCATATTGGCTTCTACTCCCCCTGTCCCTCCAATCGACATTTGTCTTTTCTCTCTTTTTCCTCTGTTTTTTATTTCCTACATCTTTTTGGAGTTGAAGGGGTGGTTCATGTGATGGAGAGACTGCAGTCACAACTGTTTTTGACTTAGAAGTCGATGCCAATGATGGTAATGGCAACGGTGGTTGTAGTGGGGATGACGGACGAGGAATAGCTGTTTGAGGGGCTCCAATTTGAATACCTGAAGGACCGGCCCCTCCACTAGTGTTCAATGCATTGATAGCATTCGCATTCCTTTCTCTTCTTCTGCCAGTTCTTGACATCTTAATAGCTATCATTTGAGCCTCCTCCATATCATCGGGATCATCCGAATCATCCTGATCACCCTGGTCCTCCTGATAATTTGGATTGTCTTCTGACATCGCTTTTGATTAGCTGTGCTTTTCTTGAATTGATTTTTTCTGAAAACAATTTTATTCGGTTTCTAATAATGAATTCATTTTTAAAATTTAAAATTTTTTCATTTAATGAAAAGTTATAAACAAATAATTCGTTAAAAATTTGAAAAATTGATTTTCAAATTTGATATCAAATTGTTTGAATTCAAACTAAATTTACTTCAAATCGAGAAAATTTGTGGTATTTTTCTGATCCAATGCCTCTTACAACTCAAGGTTGTGACGCACTCAACAATTTGATCTAGGAGAGCCTACCAATCACTGGGAATTACTTTTCAAAAAAAAATATAGCAGGGTTACCACAAACTCTAATTTGAGAGAATTTCAAGATTGGTTAGTTATGACATTAATACCCATGGTCAAATTGATTTGTTTAATAAATATATTTAAGAATTAAATTAAAGCCGTTTCAGATTTGAACCTTTTGACCGAATCTAATGACCCTAAAGGAAAGCCATTCGTTTTTATCTCAAAAGTGGTCAATAAGTAGTTTCTCAACATTTTAATTGAATTTTCATTCAAAATGTAGTAATTGTGAGTCAATGACAATGAGAGCAATGATTATTGTTTTCTTCTTTTCTTTTGTTTTTGAGCTCTGGTTTGAGAAGAATCTGAATCTGAATCTGAATCTGAATCTGAATCTGAATCTGATTCTGAATCTTCTTGAGGAAGAGCAACGGGCATCAAACGACTTCTACTTCGACCGGGTCCTCTACCTCTTGCTCCTCTCTGCCGTTGACCACTACCCCCAGCTTGACTTTGACCACTTGATTGCTGTTGGCCTTGAGTTAGAAGGCTTTGTTTACGGGCTTCTTTAAGCATAACTCTTTCACTCCTCCTCTGAGGGACAGAAGGTTGAGCACTGGCTGCTTTTTTGCCCTTAGCCTTACTCTTTTTCTCTTCTGGTTGACTTCTCATTTGGTTTTGGTCATCCCCTTCACCCCCTTCTAGCCTTTTTTGCTTTTTGGCTGTTATGGTTGCTTTTCTTTTTTCCTGTGCTTCTCTTTTTCGCTGTTCTTTCAATTCTTTTCGTTCTCTCTTTTTTCGTTTTCTCAATTCTTCTTGTTCTTTCATTTTTCGTTCTTGCTCCATCCTTTTTAAAGATGTTTCATAATGATCCCAATATCGATTACTGGTTTCCGGTTCATATTGAGGAGGAGCTTGAATTTGGTTTGGCTGCCAGTTTTGATACCTTAAGCCTAGGTTTTCCATATTTTCCATAAACTCATTCGAAGGCATTGGCAGCTCTTGGTTTAACATTGGTCCAGTCATGCCATCAGAAGGCAATGTATTCCCACTTTGGTCGGATGTCCTAGCTCTTTCTCGGTTCTGTTCTTCTGATTGAGGCAACTTTTGGGATGGTACCTGTTTGGCCTCCCCGCTACCTGAGGCTCCAGATGTTAAAGCAGTCAAACGAGGATGTTTCCTTTTGTAAAGTGAACGAGGTGCTGTTCCAGATGGTTCGGGTGATAGAGGGACTGCTGTCAACACTGTTTTTGACTTAGAAGTCGATTCCAATGATGGTAATGGTAACGGTGGCTGTAGTGGGGATGACGGGGGTCTCGAATTAGTAGGCGTTGGAGTGGTTTCCCGTCCCGTGTATTCAATTTGATTCATGGCTCCGGACAACGAACCGTCTGCTAGACTTTGGTTCACATCTGATAAATATTTGTCGAACGAATCGAACCATTCCATAGCAGAAGGTTCTGACTCTAAAGCACTGGATGTATTCATCTGCGCCGTCATATCCATGTCAGGAGATACTCCTCCAACTGATTGCAATGGTGTTGGCAGTGGCTCTTGTAATGGAGATGGCGGGGCTCTCGAAACAGTAGCCGTTGGAGTGGTTCTCCTTCCCGTGTATTCAATTTGATTCATAGCTCCGGACGAGGAATAGTCTGTTAGACTTGTGTCCAATCGTGATAACAAATCGTCGTTCCAATCAATACCAGAAGGTTCTGACTCTGGCGCCGACACATCTCTATTAGAAGATATTCCTTCTGATGCAGGGGCTTCTATTTGAGTACCCGAAGGGCCGGCACCTCCACTAAAGTTCAATGCATTGATTTCATTCGCATTCATTTCTCTTCGATGGCTTTCCATTCCCGTCCCGGGAGATTTCAGAATATCCTCTTGATCATATTGATCTTCTGACTCATGTGGTGGCAGAGGTTTGATTTTCTTTTTTGGACCGGGTGCACTTTGTGTTTGTGTCCCCTTTCTTTTCCCCGGCTTCTCTTTCTTCGGTATCTCTTTGATTTCGCTCACTTGAAGCGCTTCCCCGCCTGAATGAGTAGCTGGCTTCATTTTCTGTTTGAGGCGCCAATCTCTTTGTCTTGCATTTCGTTTGATTTTCTTCTCCTTCTCATCTTTCACTGCCTTCTCTCTCACTACAGGATCTTCACTATTTAAAAGTAGAGCTTGCGCCATTTTCTGTCTCTGATATTGGTTGAGATTCTCTGGTGGCTGTAGTGGGGTTGACGGCGCTCTCGAATCAATACCAGAAGGTTCTGACTCTGAAGCCCAGGATGTGTTCATCTGCGCAGAGTTATCCCAATTAGAAGATACTCCTTCTGATTCTGGGCCTCCAATTTGAGTACCTGAAGGACCGGCCCCTCCACTCAAATTTAATTCATTGATTAGAATCGCATTCTGTTCTCTTTCATTTCTTTGCCTTCTCCTCCGAGATTCCTCTTGGTCATCTTCGTCCTCATAATCTGGATCATTTTCTGACATCACTTTGGATTAGTTGTTCTTTTCTTGAATCGATTTTTTCTGAAAACTATTTTTTCAGTTTCTAATAATGAATTGATTTTTAAAATTTAAAATTTTCTCATTTAATGAAAAAAATTTAATAAACAAATAATTCGTAGAAATTTTGAAAATTGATTTTTGAAAATAAATCGACAATTGTTTTAATCAGGCTTCGCCAAAGGGGGTATAGCTATTTTAGGTGGTTCCCAACGTCTGATCACCAAACAGACAATTTTCCCGAACTCAACTCAAGGGCAAAATAAAGATCCAAAGATTTCCGTCAATTTTATGGATCCCTTAAATTTTGAAAAATTCCTGAAAATTGACGGAAATCTGGAACCACTCCTTTGGGACAAATCATAAACCGATTTCATCTGTTGATGGGATAAAGAACTAATCAATTTTATCATCTTGGTTGAATTGGTTGAACTGACTGTTCAAAAGTTATGAGTGTCTTTATATCAGGTGATCGGCTCAATGTTATGAATACATTCCAAGAATTACCGAAACAATTATTCAATAAATTAAATGTTTTTAAATTTGTTTTTATTTATTTTTTAAACAGAAATAAAAATAGAATTGATTTTGAATTTTATTGAATTGATTTCCGAAATAATAATCAAATTGAGTTCAACTAAAATAATGTTAATTAAGAGTAATGACTAACGCTTTTCAATACCGACAATAAGTCGTTTGGCCTGCAGAAGACCCCGAGCCTTATTAAAAATAACCGGAACATCTGTATTGGCTACTCTTGAGAACTTGAATTTTTGGGAGAGCTTAGCAAGGGCCAATTTTGCCTCTAGCAGTGCAAATCTCATTCCAATGCAATTTCTCGGCCCCACTCCGAATGGAAGGTATGTGTAGGGCTTTATCTTATCTCTGTTTTCGGGTAAAAATCTTTCCGGGTTGAATTTGAATGGTTCAGGGTAATTCTCTGGGTCGTGATGAATGGCATAGACAGGAATTTCAGCGACCACTCCCTTTTCGAGTTTGATATTGGTATCGCCCAAAACTACATCCTCTACCGGTTCCCTCTCGAGTCGAATGAGTGGCGGGTAATTCCTAAGAGTTTCTGAAATGACTGCATCCAAGTACGGCAGTCGCGATATGACATCATATTTGATTTCTCCATTTTCATCGAAAGCCTCTTTAGTCTCCTCGTAAAGGCGGTGCTGAATATCTGGATGTAATGCCAATTCATAGGTACAGTACGAGAGAGTTGTGGCCGTCGTTTCGAAGCCAGCGATGAAGAATAGGAAACATTGCGCTAATATCTCGTCTTCTGTCAGTTTCTTTTCGATAACATTACTGAAGGCCTCCTTATCTGCTTTGAGTTCATCTTCGCCTTCATTTACGTGATGGGCTTCGTTGGCATCACTCACTTCTACGGTCTGTCCGTCACTTCTCTCGACATCCATAAGGAGTTGAAGAAAATCGTTGTGTTTTTCGTTGTTATCTCTGCGATGTTTGATCACTTGAGCCGCAAAATTGACGAAAAACATTGAGTTTTCTGATCCCGAAACTAAAGTCCGAAGTTTCTGAAATCTGGTCAGATATGAAGGCATACACATTAAAATGAGCATTCTCCAAATTGGCATGGTGAAAATGTTTGTCGCCCTTGTAGTGAATTCATTGTTGGGATCCTTATATGTGTTGGTATTTGAAGCGAAGGCACATCTGGCGATCACATCCATTGTGTAGTTTCCCATCAATTGTTTCAATTCTATTTCATTCTGTTTATCAGTTCTCAGTTTCAGGTCATCCAAGAAGTCAGTGCAACACTTATTGATCAGTGAATACATTTTCTTTAGTTTTCCTGAAGTGAATGTGGGACTGGCTATCGCTCGGATCCGTTTCCAGTCATCATCTCTGGCGCTGAACATAATTTTGGAGAAGACTTTGTGTTTACTTCCATTGTCTCTACGATTTCGGAACAAATGGAAGTCTTTGACCAGAATTTGTTTTATTAATTCTGGTTCTGCGACAGTGAGGGCAGGCTTTTCAAACTGGTATACCCTACCAACAAATTCACAATTATTGTCCTTGATCGATTTAAATCATAAATTAATTACCCGAATATTTTGCCAAACTTTTGATACCATTCCATCTCAACATAAGGTCGGGGTTTGAGAAACATTGCGTATGTATTGCCAGCGATGGGAAGCGCTGTCGGGTTCTGAACATTTCGTGACTTCCAATAACTCAACGCTCGGCTCCATTTCCTATACAATCAAACATTTGGTTTATAGCTATTGTTTGTATTTCTAATCAAATAATTAAATCAGAAAATAGTGCCGAAACTGAATAGACTCACCAATAATAGTAAGAAAGGATAGCAATGACCGCAGAGACTGCCAGCCATTGGTATTGACTCAGACAACAGACACTCATTTCTAGAGTAGAATTTCTGACTGAATCACTATTTGTGAAAAACACCTCTTATTGAGTTATAAATACTATTTTCTAATCAAAATTTTAAATCAGTTTCTGATTAGATATACGACAAACCAATTGAGAGTACAAAAGTTTCGCCACTGAATTGTAACTTTCCCTGCTATTTGTTCACATTTTTCAGTTTCATAATTGAATTATCCTTCA
Source organism: Punctoribates punctum (assembly GCA_034698165.1). Taxonomy (NCBI): domain Eukaryota; kingdom Metazoa; phylum Arthropoda; class Arachnida; order Sarcoptiformes; family Punctoribatidae; genus Punctoribates; species Punctoribates punctum. Next base: position 12,767 of record JAQGBD010000114.1, read on the forward strand.
AATAACAATTATCCAGTTAAGTGCAAAAATTTCCAAACGTTGAGTGCTTTATATACTTCCATAAAATTGAAATGATTTATAGGTTTTATCGATTTTTATTTCAAAATAAATTAATTGAAGGATTGTTTTACATACAAAAGTCAATATGGGTTAACATAATATGATTGCAAAAATTTGCATTATTTGTCAAAATAACCTAGTTACTACTAATTATAAAAGTTTAACGTCGTTCAATGCCGACAACAAGTCGTTTGGCCTGCAATAGTTGCCGTCCCTTATTGAAAATGACCGGTACGTCAGTGTTGGCAACTCTCGTGAATTTGAATTTCTGGGAGAGTTTAGCAAGGGCCAATTTGGCCTCCAATAGAGCGAATCGCATTCCAACACAGTTTCGGGGACCGGTGCCGAACGGCAGATATGTGTACGGCTTTATTTTATTCCTGTTTTCTGGCATAAATCTATCCGGATTGAATGAAAATGGCTCAGGGAAGTTTTCAGGATCATGGTGAATCGCATAAACAGGAATCTCAGCGACAACTCCTTTCTCAATTTTGAGGCCCGAATCTCCCAATAAAACGTCTTCAACGGCCTCTCTTTCAAGGCGGAGAACTGGCGGATAATTGCGAAGAGTTTCTGAAATGAGAGCGTCGAGGAAAGGGAGCTTTGAGATGACCTCATATTTGATTTCTCCGCTTTCATCGAAAGCCTCGCGGGTCTCCTCGAATAGTCTCTGTTGTAGTTCTGGATGTAATGCCAATTCATACGTACAATAGGATAGAGTTGTGGCCGTAGTTTCGAAGCCCGCGACCAGGAATAGGAAACATTGCGCTAATATCTCGTTTTCCGTCAATTTCTTTTCGAGGACATTCCTGAAGGCCTCCTTATCTGCTTTAAGTTCATCTTCGCCTTCGTTCACGTGATGGGCTTCGTTGGCATCAGTTTCTTCTCGGGTCTGATTATCAGTTCTCTCGACATCCATAAGAAGTTGAAGAAAATCGTTGTGTTTTTCGTTGTTATCTCTTCGATGTTTCATAACTTTTGAGGCAAAGTCGATGAAGAAATTAGAGTTATCCATACCTTGCACAAATGTTCGAACACTCGATATTTTTGTGAGGAATGACGGCAAAGACATTAAGGCCAGTATTCTCCATAAGGGTATTGTAAAGATGTTATTTGCTCTTCGAATGAATTCATTGTTGGGATCCTTATATGTGTTGGTATTTGAAGCGAAGGCACATCTGGCGATCACATCCATTGTGTAGTTTCCCATCAATTGTTTCAATTCTATTTCATTCTGTTTATCAGTTCTCAGTTTCAGGTCATCCAAGAAGTCAGTGCAACACTTATTGATCAGTGAATACATTTTCTTTAGTTTTCCTGAAGTGAATGTGGGACTGGCTATCGCTCGGATCCTTTTCCAGTCATCATCTCTGGCGCTAAACATGTTTTTCGACAATATTTTATGTCGACCCCCAGTGTCTCTTCGGTTATGGAACAAATGGAAGTCTTTGACCATAATTTGTTTGATGAGCTCCGGCTCAGCGATAGTTAGACAGGGCTTATCAAGAACATAGACACTAGAATATCGAGCAAGTTAATTTAATGTGTTTATTAAATTAAATTTAATTATGAATTACCCAAATATTTTTCCGAACTGTTGATACCATTCCATTTCGATCTGAGCTCTGGGTTTGAAGAACATACTCATATTGGTGCCAAAAATCGGAAATGGTTTCGGAGTTTTGATGTTTCGGGACTTCCAGTAACTGTAAGTATGGCTCCATTTTCTGTCAAATGAAAATATGATCAGAATTAATAATTTGTTGAGAAAAATACAATATAATCTAGCACAATTTGACCATTAATTCTGAGAATTATTACTATACTTACACCAAATAATAGGTAAGGATCGCAATGACCGCCGAGACTGCGAGCCATTGGTATTCAGAGATTGTCGCCAAACAGACACTCATTTCGACTGAAAATAATATCTTTAATCGAAATTCGTTTCTTATAATGGACTCAATTATTCTGTACTCAAGTCATGTGTTTGTGAAATGATTTCATATCAGTTGATAACTGAAAATGGTTTTTACGAACGGAATGTACTCAAGGGCTCTATTTTATTATTGGGTGCAGACCTCAGTGCAAATGAACTGCAAGGGTATTCTAGATAATTGCTAAATAATTGTTTATGCGTTCTTCTGATTCAACCTTGATCAAGTAATTGACTGATTATTTTTTATTTAGACATTGGGTGTAATTGTAATGAGTAAACACAATTTTATTCGGAAATTTGGCAAAAACGGGATGAATAACAATAAAAATATTGCCTTCAAGAGGTTAATGACATTTGAGAGAAAAATGAGTAATAAAAATGTGAATCACGTAATTGAATACTCTTTGCGACTATAAAAGAGTCAAACAAATTGTCTGAAACCATAATAACAATAAAACAATCGTTGAGTTAATGAAAAATAAATTCTAATTTCATAGTATTATTGCATTTCTGATAAAGAAATAAAATTTTGCGAATCGATTAATCGGCGAATAATACGGTAATTGGAGAATAGAGTGAATAAGGTATTTGGTATGCGTTACCAAATTCATCGGAATAAGTCATGCAAATTGAATCCATGAAATTCTTGGCGAAAGAAAGAAAAAATTCCTTCGCTGTGGAAATCATGAAATTCCTCGTATTCTATACATAAACCTAAATGTCTTTCATCGCAAAAATGTCTTCAAATAAAAAATTTTCAGAACCAATGAAAAGGATTTTTGACTTTCATTAATGAACTCAATTCATAACAGTCTGTCATTTAATTCAGAGAAAAGAAAAACAAATTTGTTTAACAATAAACTAATGAACTTCTCATTGAAAAAAAGCCATAATTAAAATTCTAAGCCATTTCCAGTCTGAAGAGCTCATGAAAGGAGCGACTCATTCGTAACAGGCCTTTGAAATTCTGATGATTTTTATCAGATTATCACAACCTATCCTAACCTTGGCAACAAAAATCAATGTCATCCTTAACTCCTGTCCTAATCAGCGAAACAATGCGTTCCCACTATTTATAAAAACTTCTATTGTTTTAGTGGCGAACGGAATGCAATCAAATATTCAAAACAAGTAAACGAATAATAGTTTTAATCAATGATTTGGTATTACATTGTTTTCTAACTAAAAGCGAAATTCAGAGAGAATTCAATCGACTAATTGCTGATATCGTCTAATGGTTTGGTGTTCTGGTGGTCACCACTCTATCCACTAATGGATAATATAAGGGAATCATTCAAATAGATTAACGCATCACAAGAATAAAAATATTTAAACGTTTTACTCATTTGCTATAAAAACACTGAACTGAATACCAAAGAGTGCTTTGCATTGAATGGGGATAACAGTTATCGCCGGCAATAAATCCCTTCAACTTTTTCTCCTCTGATTAGACTCTAAAAACATTTGAATAGAAATTTGTTTTTATTTCAAACCAATTGAGTCATAAAATAGATAAATAGCTAACCGTTGCTAACATTTAACCGAATGTTTCAAATCATAATCTTCTGGAAATCCACTTACACTTGCAATGACCAAGATCATCTTTTCTATGAGTTTATCGATTAAAAATGACAATTATCAGCTTGGAAATGGCAGTGAATACCCAAAAATCATATAAAAACTCAAGGTACTTTTTAAAACAAAGAATTTCATTATACAAATACCTTTAACAGAAATTAATGAACTGAATAAAGTTAAAAAGTATCATAATCAATTTGAACTGGTTTCCAATCATCAGACAATATTTAGAGCCGACCTTTTGATCTGATTAAGTTAGTGGTTTTGAAACTTATCTAGATGAAAAGAAAAAGAAGTTTCAATGTCAAAGCCATTGGCTTTTATTCGGTGAAAAACAAAAGTTGCTTGTTAAATATAATCTCAGTTAAATGATTAAGACTTAAAACTTGTGAGTCATTCCAATTATTGAATGAATTCTAATTTTTCTGCTTTTTTGCCTTTTTGCTAGGTTACTTGATTTTGCCTTTGAATTGAGATATTATCTAATTGTTATCTAATTAATTGATAAACAGCCTAGCTCAATTAAAATTGAATTTGGAGACATTTCTTATCAAATCTAAATCAGTCTGAATAGAAGCGAAAAATGAGCAGGCTACTTTTTTTACTTCTTTATTTTCCCACAAATTAATTAACTTCTGATTAAGTGAATGCGATTTTAATTGAGTAAAACAATTAAGACATTGACGTTAAAGAGTTATCAATGGAGTAGTTTTAATGACTAGACTACCGGAGAACTACCTTATCATTTGATCGGTTCGTAGATTTGCATGTTCATTTTTCTTTGCTTCAGATGATTCTAAGCTGAAGAACATTCGTTAAAAACAAGTAAATAATTAAAAGCCAATTAAAAGTCGATAATATTAGAGTCGATATACATATTATATATAATAAATATTATTATAGATTTTAATCATTAATTTAATTGAATTTTTGGTAAAAATTTGAAATTTGGCAAAAACTCATGGTTTGCAGTCTTTCGCAAACATTCCCCTCTTTTTAGATGAAATAATGAGTGAAATTCAAAAACAAAAATAAAACTTCAATTAATCATTTGGGCGACTATTCTAAGCAATTAACTAAACAAGATTCAAATGAAAGCTAAATGGTAGCCAATTCTCAAGAATCTCAGCTGAAAATTGATAATTAACTTGGAATTCAAATTGAAAGTTCGTATTTGCGTAGGACGGCCTGGAATTCATAGTAGGATGTCCAGGGTGGTTGTCTCAATCAGCTAACTGTCTGAGCATTTGTGTGATCAACAATTCTTAGGCATCAAAAAGCAAAACACTGTCAGATGAGGGACGGGTTTATGGGTTTTATCCACACAATTATCTCTTTGTTGAAATATGTGAAGGATTTCAGGAATAGTTGATTCCCTTTTCGACAGAATTTAATCTTCAAAAACATTCAACAAAAAGATGAAAACAATTCCCAAACGAAAAATAAGATTCGTTTTTGGCGCACAACTAATAAACTATTCAACAGTTTGTTCTTGTTTTTCAAAATCCGAGGTTAAATGTTAACGAATTGAATAATGACACAAATATTTAATGCAAATTATTTATTAGAATTTATTAATTTTTATATTTTTTAAAAAAGAGGTTTTCATTCAATTATTATAATTATTAAAATTTTTAATATAATCTCATTTTTGCAAAAATATTCTGCAAATCATTTCACGGGTTTGTCACTAAAGGATAGGATTATGGGAACAGTCGAAGGAAGAGGACAGACAGATGGGGAAGAGGTTAGCAAAGAATTAATAGCAACAGTAGTGATAGGAGACAGACGGGGAGGGAAGGGATAGGTCTTAGAAAAGGCAGTCAACACACTGGAGGCTATAAATTAATTGGGTTTTTAAATAATAACAAATATTTTGTTCTTTTGTACAATCAATCAATTTATGTATGAAATGAGAAAATAAAACAAAACAAAACTTAATGTAAAACAAAAAATGAAAAAAAAACTATTAATCGATTGAAAGAAAATAAAATTAAAAACATTTTGTTTAATAGATTATGAAAAATGCCTCCAAATATATGTATAAATTTAGGGCAGTTTTTGCCGAAAGATTTTCTCAATAATAAACTTCTCTTCTCTGCCGACGAAATAATATAAATTCAATTAAAATAATTATAATAATAATACAAATAATAGTTAATAATTACTACAAATATAAATGTATTTCCTCATCATTTGGGCAAAAAAGGCACAAAATATGGTCTCGTTTTTTGAATCAGATTCAAGATTTGTATTCAAATAATGTTATTATTATTCTTATATACATTCGACTAATAATTTCTCGAAATAATAATTATATATAATTTGCTTTTAATCGTCAAAAAACAAATCGAATGACAATTGAAATGAACACAAATGACAACTAAATTAACGCATTTTTCTTCAATTATCAGCGCATCTGAGGATGAATTGAATCAATGGTTTCGCAAAAGAGATACAGAATAATAATAATAATAATAATTATAATAATAATAACAGGCTTTCAATGGTATGACAAATGATTCGCAATTAAGAAGAAAACCTATTGATTAAGACTTTACAATATTTACAATTCAATTGACAATTAATAATAAAACACATTTCGAGTCAATGGCTTTGTTTTCACAGTATTTGAATAAAATTGTTTCAAAATATGTAAATTTGATATATTTTTCTCTCTATTTTCTCGAAAGATATAAAGAAATATAACTTTTTTTTCTTTGAACTCTTGTTTCACTTCTCTTCGGAAAAGAAATTTAAATAATCTTTTATTTATCTATCGATATGTGAGAAAATAGTCTATCGATTGCCTATAAAAACACGATTTAGTGAACAGTTGTGTTTCACTAAACGCTTTTCTTTTTGTTTATACCGTTTCTCAGAGAGAAATAAGAGTCCAAACGATAGAAGACTTTTAAACACTTTTTATCCACGATTTGTATTATCGTTAGGATTGAGAAAAACAAAACTCATTTAGAATTAATTAAATACTAATTGCGATAAAGTATTTCAATTTAAATATAATTACTTTCCATTTGGTTATAAAAAAGGCTAAAAAACATTTCACTTTTCATTTTCATTCAATTTTTAGGGACGACTAAAGAGCCAAAGAGAGAGAACGACAACATTTGAAACACGGATTTCCATAATTTGTTTTTCCAATAATAATCACAAATCAATTGTTGATCAGAAGTAATGAAAAATATATTTAAATATACGAAAAACAATTGAAGTCTTAGAGAAAGGGTTTTAGTTTTTCGTATCACAGAATAGAGTCAATAGTTTTTGTTTTTATGAAAAATATTTCGAATTATAAATAAGACACTGAATTACAATACAAAAGAGAAAACACTTGTTTTCCAAACCAAACACAACTCGTTATGGCTTTCGATAAACAAATCTATTTATAAAAACCGTTTAATTATATAATAATTAGTAATTCTTATGAGAATAATCTGTTGGCCAGTCATACATAGACCGGACTTCCCTGTCCTTCGGTGTCGTTACTATTGGTAGAACTGTTGCTATCACTGAGTTTAATGGGATAGGCCTGTCCCCCAGCGTCGAAGAACCGCCTGAATGTAAACTCGAAGAAGGCGTGCTCCGGGTGTTTACTATTGTCTGAGTAGTGGCCATTCATTTGGCCGTTAATATAGTCGTAGTCATGTGAGACCATACCGTTGGAGGTGCCGTTCGAGTGGAGTTTGTCCGTATCGATCGGGTCGAAGTTGGAAGTGTCCGTCTCGTACTTTATTTCCGGAATATAAGGCGCCGCCTGTTTTCTCAGTCCGCCGTCAAAGTCAATGCTTTCGAAGAAGGGGTGCCTTTTTATTTCGTCGGCACCGTTCTTACCGATCCTCTCTTCCGGACCGCAACACAACTTCAATATCAGATCCGTTGCATTGGCCGACAAATTGGCCTCTTTTGGGATCCGCAGTGTTTTGTCCCAATTGATGACCTGTTCGTCACAAAACATAATAAGCATAAGTCATAAGTCAACTCCTATTCAATTAGTTTTCCAGTATTTGAGAGGCATTTAAGAAATATTTGGAACGGAATAAACAGTTCTTAACTCAATTATAAACATAAAAGAGATAAAAGAAAAGCAAAACAATTAATCAAAAAACAAACGAAAACTGATTTCTAATGTTTTGCAAAATAAGTCATTAATTATAACTTAAAACAAAAGGAATGAGCGCTCACTTTATTCTGAGTTTCTTCAGGAGTATTGGCAAAGAACGGGGGCTGACCCACAATCATCTCATAGAGAATTACGCCGACACTCCACCAATCGCACAGTTGTGTGTAACCCGTTCTCATGAGGACTTCGGGTGCGATATAATTAGGAGTTCCGACCAGTGAATGAGCTAAACATCTCTGATGTTCTCTCCGTTTCCTCCTTTCCAGTGGTTTGCTAGAGTTGGGGACATGACAGTGGCAGCTGTTGCCGCCCCACGACTCGTCGATATCCATCGAGTCCTGTCTGTCGTGACTATCGATCCCATTATTCCTTTGGTAGTACTTCGAGTTATGAGTCCATCGAAAGCCAGTGCAGAGTCCGAAGTCAGTCAGTTTGATGTGTCCGTCAGAATCGATCAGAATATTGTCCGGTTTGATGTCCCTATGAATGAAACCCATTTTGTGTACGCTCTCGACGGCGAGCACCAGTTCCGCGATATAAAACCTGTTAACCAAACAAACAAAACAATCAAATATTTGAATCAAAAACTAAATCAAACGTTAGTTTAAAATCTTAAGTAAAAACAATTTTCGGAAAATCCATAAAAAGTGAAAACAGTTTTAAATAAAAGAGAGGAATATATGTATGGGTTTGGGGAATGACATACTTTGCCAGCGATTCCTGAAAGATACCGAATTTGATGAGCAAAGACATGAGATCACCGCCCGGTATGTAATCCATGACAAAATACAATTGATCCGCGTCTTGGAAGGAATAGTAGAGTTTGACGACCCATTCGTTGTCGGCTTCGGCCAGAATGTCGCGCTCGGCCTTCACGTGCGCCACTTGATTACGTTTGAGGACATCCGACTTTCGCAACGTCTTCATAGCGTACAACTGGTTGGCGTCGATTTTGCGAACGAGCGCCACTTCACCGAAAGCGCCGACACCTATGGTCTTGATTTTGGTGAACAGGGATCTGTCCATTTTGGCCCTCTTGAGCCTAAGGTAATTGGACTCTTTCTGGTGGAGCATTTTGCGCATCTGGCACTGGTCCTCTTCGGAGAGGCCTACTTTGGCCATTTCGGACTCGAGCTGTTGTCGTCGGCGCTCTCTTTGCTGATGAGATTTGATGACATTCTCGACGTGTTGTTCCATAAAGAACTTGAACGCCGCCGGAGAGTAGATCTTGACTTTGGATTCACGCCTTTCCTTTTCCTTCTCTAAGGAGAGACTCTTTCGGGGAGGTATTGGCGACTGATGTGTCGTCTTATGTGACTTCTTGGAGCGATGGCTCGTCGACCCACTGGTGTCGGAGTCAAAGTCCATATTACTGCTGGACATCGACGTAACACTCGTCACATCACTTGTCAATTGGTTTGGTTTGGGAGGCAGTGGCGGCACAGCTTCCAACTGTCTTCTATTAGGCACACCCTGTAAGGCACTAACTTGAGAGTTGCAAATACTCTCGACTGTGTTGACCAGATCGCTCCGGTCGGCGCTGGGAGGCATCGGTGCTGGACGGGTCGGCATTGGCACTGCCGGTGCAGTTCTTGTGTTATATGAGCTATTAGTTTGTGGAGTAGTATTAATGCCGGCCCTCTGTGCTGCCAAAGCGGCCACAGAGGAGGCATAACTGGGCGGTTCTGTTGTGGGCACCTGAACGGCACCGTTACTGAAATCGTTAGTATATGGCGTCACTACTGACACATATTGAGTTTCCTGCACTTGTGGTGCGATATAAGGAGGCGGTGGTGGAGGAGGTGGCGGTTGACTTAGTGGTGGGGGCGGAGGACTTTGAGGCACGACTGCAGTCTCAGAGTTCAACTGATGGAACTGTTGTTTTTGCTGCTGCTGTTGCATTGCAGTCGCGTAGGAGGGCGGGGGGTTCGCCGGATAGCACTCCTGGGGTACTGTTGTTCTACTCGCGCTCTTTTGCACTGAATTCAGATATGGCGGAGGGGTTGTCATCAGTTGTGAGTTGATGTTTAGCCCATTGCTTGAACTGTTGTTCGACGAACTCGGATAAGAAGGAGGCGGTACTGGCGGTGGGATCGCATCAGACCTCGACTGTGGACCGGAGTGTGTGATCGGTGGAATCGTTGGCGCGACTGCAGTCTGGAGGACAGGCTTCTGGACCTGAGTACTCTTCACTGACTGCATAATCACTGGTGATTGAGATATAGCCTGTCGTGCAGTCCATGCCTGCAGTGAGGGTCGGTTCACAAGACTGGTCTTCGACGCAGAACTTGATGGACATGAGTTGGGTGTTAGCGATGAGGCACTGGATGTCGAGGAGACGGGCGACAACTTTTTGTGCAACTGTTGCATATTGGCATTCAGTCCCTGCGGGGGAACCGACGCATAGTCCGAACTGCTGCTGATTGTGGGCGTCGGCGACTGTCGCCCGGAGGTGGATGAGGCCGCGTACGACGGCGGCGGCGAATATATTGAATTGAAACTAACAGGACTTTGAGCGTATGGCAGTAGTGGAGGACCGACCGAAGAGTTGGCAGTAGTGCTGTTGGAAGAGTTAGAAGAGTAGAGACTAATGTTCTGCAACTGTTGGACCAAATGGTTGTTAATAGCACTCAAATTAGTGGAACAGTTGGCTCCAGTGTGCGTCCCATTCGAGTGCTGGCTATTAATGAATGATATCGGAGACGTTCCCCTCTGAGGAGACGAACTGGAGGCTGACGACGCATAGCTGTAGGCCTGGGCTCGACTACTGACATGCATTCCATTGGTGAGGGCCGGACTGTTGGCACTGCTGGGAGACATTCTTTTCATCATATGCTGCAACTGTTGATGTAATGCCGACCCACTATTGTTAACTATGTTCGCACTGTTCTGCATATTTTGCACCGGTATTTGAGCACTGGAACTGCTCGACGATGGAGTCGGACTGGCAGACATTGGAGGGGTTGGGGGCGGCATCTTGCCTCTCGGAGGGGGCAAAGGGGGTGGAGGTTCACTCGTGAGATAATTGGGAGAAGTCCTTCGCGTTACCGAATGGTGACTGAAGTGCGGGTGATGTGAATTAGACACAGAGGACCCGTTGGTGTGGCCGTTGAGGAGGCCGTGAACTGACGAGTGGTAATGAACTTCATTTAATGGCAGACCATTACTGTTGAGTATACGGGGCTGATCCGGAAGCAGTCGGTCGCGATGTATGTTCGCTATACAACTGACGCCCGGACTGTCAGATCGGGAGGACGCGCCACACGAGCCGTTGACAGTGGACTCGCGGGCCAACAGATTGTCGCCGACACTAGACTTTCGCAGAGATTTAATGGGAATTTGTCCGATAAGTGGTTGGTTTTGGGAGGCGTTCGCCTGAACGCCAAATGCTGGGCCTCTGGCTTGAGATACATTTGCGTCATTCAGTTGGGACTGGTTTTTGAAGAGCTCTAACTTATATTCTTTCGCTAATGAATCATATGCTTCGATACTCCTATCGTTGAATGCCTTCAATAAATTAATGGCCGATTCCTATGGATTGCAAACCAAAGACAACAACAAAATCAATGATTTATTCGAAGAAACATAAATAATATTCGCAATAATTCTTTGAATTCTAACAAAAATCTGCTCTTTTTTAGATGAAGTTATTATAAGTAATAAATGGGTTTAAGAGTTAAAAAACTCTTCTCACAGTGCAAGAGCTCACAGGACTGGAAGGCAAGGCTTAGCCAAAAAAAAAAGAGGAAACACATACATAAGTGACGGAAACATAAATATTCTCAAACGAAACGAAACCATAATTATTATAATTTGATAAATAGTCTCATAATTCAGAGATTAAGCAAAAGATATAACTGAACACTGATTTACAACAATAGATGTCTACAAATAATTAGAATCAGAGCTATAAATGTCTAAACATTTTTCTCTCTCCAGTCATAGCCACTAATCATACGCTTGAATAGTATTTTGACAATTAAGAGGAAAAAACAGGTAATTATTTTTAGATAACTGTTTCCTAATATAACCCAAAGAAATACATTTGAGTCGATATTATGCAAAATGTTATATATTTTGTTTAATAGACGGTTTGAGAAGAATTTCAGTACAACTTGTTTTCAGTATAGGAATGGATAGGAATGGAGCGGAAAAAATGTTTTATGTTATGAAATACACATTCCATTCAACTGAAGAGAGAGAACATCCACTTCCAGTGCAAACAACTGAGCCTTTTCTCACTATTTCGCTGCAAATTGGGTTTTATCTCAATTTAGAAAATCAATTACTCATTGAATAATCATTTTTGAGGAAAAGTCAACGAAATAAAAAACTTAAATTCATTTACAGTCTTAAGTAGTTTTGAGTGAAACTCAACTTCTTTTTTAAAACAGAGATTTGATTCAAAAAATAATAAAAATTAATTACAACTCAAATACCAAATGAAAGAAATGAATTGAATGGAAATTCTTTGCATTTTTCTCATAACTCGACTCAACTATTGGTACATAAAATTTAGAACTGAAGAGCGAGGGATCGAAATCAGGCGAACAGATGGAGAGGGAGAGAGATCACGACCTAAAAATTTTTTGTCAGTCTTATGTATGCCTACAAACCATATCTGACAAAACCTTTCATTCTGTGCGCTCTTCCACAGCGACATCTGTCCGCAAATATTTCCAATACTACGATAACTATAGTGAGAGAGATCTTGGAAAAGTCAAATTGTTGAGACTCCCTCCCCGTGCCGTTTGCCGAGAGACAATTACCCTGGCGTCCCGTTGCCGGAGGGGAATACCTCAACAAATGGCTTATTTGGCTCAATCTTTTTCAATCAATTTAATTAATTGCAAACATTCAGACAAATCATTAGAAAAGACACAACTTTTCAGTTTTTCTTTGCTTTCAATACAATAATTATTATCTCATAAATAAATGCATTCATTTGTGTCTCAGTTGTGGACACACTTTACAAGACTTTCAAACATTACAATACATTATAAAACAGTGAACTGACTATAGATGAGTACGAATGAGCCAAGAAGAGCCAAGAAGAGCCAAGAAGAGCATGCACAAATATATTATCAAATGCAAAGTATCCACATTTGACAGCTTATGTCTGTCCCCTAACTCTTCATAATTATCACAGATTTTCGGTTAAATTTTGGACCGAGTCTTAGAAATTAGGAAACATTGAGACTATGAGTGGACAGAAAGGAAACGTGTGTCGGGTTTTAGAGTCTATGGTAGGAGAAGAGCAGAGAAAAGTAGCATGCACAAATGCACAACTCAAAACTGGACATTCAATAACACATTTAGACTTAAATAATCTATAATTATGGTAATTATGGGGTTAGAGGTGAGGGCAGTGGACGGGAGTGTAGTGCATACCTCTGAATATCCGTTGTGGACGAGGATCGCCAGCTGTTGAGTGATGAGCTCTTTGTTGTCGACGGCGGAGTAGTTGGAACTGACAGAACTGCCGATGCCTGAGGTCTGTCCGGGCGATGAGGACGAGTCACTGGTACTGCTGGCACTGCTCGTCGGTCTGTCGTTGTTGGCGAACGGCTGAAGACTTATGCGGATCTCGTGGAGAGCCTTCTCGCGGGCGGCCCTCGCAGACGACTTACTCGGCTGTTGAACACAATTGCTGTTAATCTCACGACTGGTCGCCGACGCCATTACACTGAATGGCAGAGCACGGGCTCAAAGCCTAATCTGATGCTCACTGCTGTCAATCAGCCATTTAAGAAGTAATAGACAAATGTTAACATGGTTAAATTATGATTTTTGGCCAGAGGTCTGTGTCAATGGAATGCCAACATTCCATTGGAATTAATGGCAACTCGTATTGTAAGCAATAATGGCCGACAACAACGTCACAGTCGTCACAAACACCACAAACACAACATTACTAAACATTTCACTCAACACACACTCTAACGCCAAACACACCGTAGAGCTCGACGCCGAACAGAGTCACCCGTTGTCATAACAATGGGCGGCCACAACCAAATTGCTGTCCGATGGCTGCAGTTCTCCCTATCTGTGTCTCCCTCTCTCTCCCTCTCTCTGTTTCACTCTATCCCTCTCTCTCTCCCTCTCTCTGTTTCACTCTATCCCTCTCTCTCTCCCTCTCTGTGCGCTCTCAACGTAAATATTAGAGTCTTTCCTCACATTCCTTTCAAACCACAGTTTATACAAAAGTAGGAGAAAATTGCCTCAAAGGGGCGGAGTTTCGCAGACAAGTCGTTCACAAATCACGTAATGCACTGACTTTTCGCTTAAGTTTTATTTACGTTTTTTTTATCCAATAAGTGATGAAATCTTTTTCGTCTTGATTTCAATTTTGCGTAACTTTTAAGTGAATTAAACTCATTGGTGTCTTAAGTGACAAACTTTGACGACAAATACTTAATAGTTGAGTTTGTTTTGGTCCCAATATGGACGTCGATAGGATCTACCAATTAATGGGCTCAGCCTTCAAACGGGTTTATGGCTATTACGTTAAGAGACCGCTCCAGAGGTTTAATGTCGACAATAGGGCTGAGAAAATAGTGGAACAGCAGAGAACTGTACCAAAAGCCGCTCCAAGACATGGAAACACCGATCAATTATTCGAGAAAATCATTCAAAGTCTGTCCAAAAGTTTATTCAAATTCTTTTCTTTCGGCCATTAATTACAGTTTTGTTTGTTTTTATCTGATTTTCTTCAGAGAATCCGCACTTCAGGAAAGAATTGAGTGAAAAACGTGAAGATCTTCTCAAAAGATTAAATACAGTGAAAGTGGTCTCAAAGGACAGAGAGATCAGTGAACAAGAGATGAGAGAAATGGAGGAAATCCGAGATCGAGTCAGAAACCGATTACCTCAGTCCAGACAAGGGGTGGATATACCCATTCATGCCTACGTTGAGCCCAATTATGTTCCCAAAGGAAGAATAAGTCTCATCAAAGCCCTCGACTTCATTGGGAAACACTCGAAAAGACCCGAAGAATACGACTCAAAGACAATTGCGGGACAACACAACTTAGACGAAGAAGAAGTGAAGAATGTTTTGGAATATTTCCGACCCTTTTATAAGGAAAACATCAGCGATCCGGTGGAGGACACGGAGAGGGTGTTGGGTATTCCCAAACAGCAGTTCGAATCAATAATCTCGTTCCTGAAGCCAAAGAGTGAGTTGAGTCGGGAACAGATCGACGCTTCCGGTCATACAAAACCAGATGACAACCAAACAAAAGAAAAGATCGCAAACAGAGATAAATAGAGAGAAATAAAGGTTTGTTTCAAATAATAATATAATTCATTGATTGAGAAAATCAACAATAATTAAGTCAAATATTCACTGCTTTGGGATATCATTATTCAGAGACTCATTGAATAAATTAAATCTCGTTTTTTATTTAATAAGAGATAAAGTGATTAAAAAATTCATTTAATATTCAGCAGAAAAAAAATAAAAAATCGTTAAAAATGTATAAATTCGTGTCATTATTATTATATTAAAACTCGAGTCAAATGTTTATAAAATTCATTAAAAAAAACTTTTTTCAAAGTTTTTAAGAAAAAGTGAATAATTAAGAAAATTGATTAAATAAATTAGATTTGGATCCTATACCGGATCCGTGGCCTCAGCAGTGGGGTTGGCAGTGGTGGCGGCGGCGGCACTGTTTACGGGTGTGTTGCCACTGATTAGATCCCATCGCCAAACAGTGGAGTCATCGCAAACACAGAGGAGTATAGAGCCGTCAGAGTTGAGACACGTCTGACGTATAGCTGTTGTGCACTTCGGATGTGTTAATTGAGTACACCTTTCCGTACAATCCAAGGGTTAGTCAATCGATTGAACAAAAAACAAAACAGAAATAAATGAGAAAAAAGTATTTGAAATAAAACCGAAATAAAATTCAAATGAAAAATAGATTGAAACAAATGATCGGATTTTCAAACTAATGAGCATTTGATGTGAAAAATGATGAAATTGATGGCTATTCTCAAAATCAAAGATCAATTTTAAAGGAAAGATAAACAAAATTTGAAATTAATTCACAATTAGAATGATCTGAGAAAACATTCGTAAGAGAAGAACAAATTAAAGTTTAAAAGAGTATAAAAAACAATAAAAAACAATAAAAAACAATAAATAACAATAAATAACAGGTAATGAATGCTAAGACACATACCTGGGAATAGTGGGATCGTCGACATCAACGTCCCATACGTTGACCCTTCCGTTTTGGTTGCCGAGAGCCAAGATCTTCTGGTCGGCGTCCATCGAGAATCGCATAAACCAAATGTCGCACTCTTTGTACTCGAATTTGTGGATCAGAGTCGAAGACGAGTCACTGGCGTAAGACTTCTGGAGTTGAATGTCTTTCTCGTCTTCGAGTTTTCCCGGTTTCCAGCAAACAATTGCGTTCTCACATGACTTGGACAGAACGAAATTACCGAACCATCGGACACAGTCCACGTAATTACGGTGAATGTCACGAGTGGTGAACGACGGAAAGTGGTCTCTCACAGTACTGAACGGTTTGTTTGTTTTGCTTCCGTTATAACTATACGACTCTTTGATTGCTCGCTGAATGTTCTCCTTATCTAAAGACCAAATCTTCAACGAGTGATCCATTCCACAGCTGATTATCTTATGGCCGCGAAGATGGAAGTCAGCCGAAAGCACTTCATCCCTATGGCCGCCAACACCACCAAAGATGGCAACGCATTGGTCGGTCTTTATATTCCACAGCCTTAGAGAGTGGTCTTTACTCACAGAAAGTAATAGGTTTTGATCCAAAGGATGTACTTTCAGGTCATTTATGGCATTGCCTTCAGAAGAGAGAATTAGTGAAGATTATTGAGGGAAGAGGTGAAGGAGTGGTACAAACCGTGTCCGATGTAGTGTTTAATGCATTTCTGTGTCGCGCAGCTAATAATTCTGATTATACCCCGACTACCGGCGGCGGCCAAAAGCGGAAAACCGGTGGCGTCGTCGTAACTCCAGGCACAGGTATATAAACATTCGTCTGCATCGGTATCTGCATAGCACTGAACCAAACGAATTGATCCATCGTTAAGACATTCGTAAACTGAAACCCGATTACTGCCGGCGGTCGCGAAATAATTCTGTCCGTCCGGCAAATGTTGGTTGAATTGAACGCCGAAAATGGGAGATCTGTGGTCTTCTCGAACCCAATAAGAGAACTTATACTGAAGTTTTGGGGCTTTGTTTGGAACCGATTTGTTTGACTTTGATTTGGAGGAAGTGCTCGAATCGCGGTTCGATTGACTTGAATTGGGGTTTTTCTTCTTCTTAGGCGCCTTCGGTTTAGTGGTAACCGGTTTCTCGAACCCACTATCTTCGGGGATAGCATTACATCCATTTCTTCGCGAAGAGTTACGAGTAGTGACGCCTTTGGACTGATTGCTCTCTTCCTGCCATTAATGAGACAATTAATACAATGGCCTCGAAATGGACTCAAGACTTACTGTTTCATTGTCTGAGGCAACGGACGCCTCCTTACTGTTGCTCTCACTCTTGGATTTATCAGTATTTGAGTCATCAATGGATTCATCAGTGATTTGATCACTGACTTTGTTAGACATTTCTTTGTCTTTATCGGAGATCGGAATCATTTGAGTGACTAATCTCAGGACAATTTTAAATCAAACCTTAAATAATGTGATAAAAGGGGCAGAACTCAGTCCATTGTTATCATAATTTAAAAATTGTTGGCATAAAACGGTTCCAATCGGTGATAATCGGAACAAAAAGAAGAAAATAAATTTTCAAGAACAAAAATGTTCTGATAAATTCATTGGTGAATTTCCTAATAAAACTTAGACGGCTTAAAAGGAGCGGTCAAAGACATGGCAGGTGGAGGCAGCAAGATCGATTATCAACAGGTTTGGATGTCATGGATGTTTTGGATCAATTAATTTGGCCAATATTTGCATCTAATCAGTGATTAATTTGATTTCAAACAATAAACACAACCCTTTCGTGACGTCAATAGTCCCGCCTTTACGTCACTCTTTCATTCATCAAAATCAAGATTAATATCAATAGAAATTCAATTCACAAACATTCAGATAACAAGTTAGTCATTCCTTTCGGTATTCAATTGACACGATTTTTTTGAATTTATGATCAAGTTCAAATTAGAAAAATCATTTAGAACTTGAGTGAGAGGTTGTTTACCCTCATTCAAGTGTTTTTCCCAATTAAGTTAACTCTTAAATGAGATTTAGTACTATTTGTTTGCACTCTTAACATTAAACTAGTGAAATATCAGTGTATAAATGTACCAAAATATCAGTTCATTTGAAATGTTAATATCTTTCAACGCAATTAAATAGCGACTTAGGCACGTGTTAACCATGTTTATTATGCAACTGATGAGTCAAATTTGAACAAGATCATTCAGTCATTTGTTGGTGTATTCTTTATTGGCATAAATCCAAAGACATCTTCAAATATGAGTTCCCTATCACTCAGTCCGTGGAGTGATTCCAATGAATTCATAACAGTTTACGAAAGTATTTATCAAAACCAGGATTTAATTGACTTTGACTTCGAGTTATTGATATTCGCGAAGAATAAGTTAACCATTTGGTTGACACGAATGCAACACAACATTGAATTCAGTGTCAATATTATGGCCACCAAAGAGATAATCACTGCTCTCATCGAAGATCATAATACCGGCGAAAGTGACGAAGAGTTTAGGGATGAGAGCGCTGTCTATTCACTATACGGTCTGTCCTTCGTATTTAACCATGATTAAATTCTTATTATTTATTTGATTTCTGTGAACAGCTCTATCAGTGATCCGATTCTGTACCGCAATATCTCAATATTCAGACGAAGACAATATGAAAAGTGTTAAGCGTTTGGCGCACAGGTATTCCTGTCCCCAATGGATAATAGACTGTCGACACAATTTGTGCCACAATTCCGTGAATCAGCCGACGATCGAAGAGTTGAGGACATCGGCAATGATTGGCCTCAATTGGTTGCGGCAATACTTTTGGCTCAAAGTCGTGGATAGACTCAGTTTGAGCGCCGACTATAATAATCGCAATTATTTTGGTTTAATCGATGAATATTTAAATACGATTAACAATAATAACAACAAAACTAAAGTTAAAGTCAAAAACGATATAATCCTTGGGTTAAGACATTCCCGAAATGAGTTTATAACCGCTTTTATACAGCATTTGATTAAATCAAACAATTGTGAGACAAATGGCGACAAAAGTTTTAATTACGAGTCACTGAAAGTACCGAAACTCTATTTGAGGAGATTTTCAAAACTATTCTCTATTATAGTCAGACATAACGCGTTGTCCTCTGTTTTGAATCTAATGGTCAATCAGTTTGATTGTGAAAACCCTATCCAAAGACATTTAGCTATGAGTTGGTTCTCGACTTTAATCAAATCAATTGAATCCGAGACCAAAATATCGAAGTTTAAGACAATCTTTAAAACTCTAACTTTTAGTACAGTTATGTCGAAAATCGAATGGATTAGACTTATGTATAGTGTTGTCAAAAGGCCGAACCCCATGACCTCACCTCTTATTCTCCTGATTGCGCCCATTGTTAGAGATGTCATATCAGAGGAGAAAATCCAGATTTTAATCAATTTGTCGAAACACTATTCTTGTGAAGAATCCACTGAAGAAAACGATAACAAGAATGTCAACAAAGAGCTCAGCGTTAAGACTGTTGAAGATCTGAGATCAGTGACCGATGGAAACAATGGACCGACTTTTGTTACAAACGGTAAGAATGCCGGGAATGTCATCAATCTATTGCTCGAAAATGCATTTAATAATTATTTTTTTCACGATTTTATTCTCAGAGAGTATTTTAATCTAAATCTAATCTAAAATATAATCATTAGTTTTATTTAGAAAAACGCTTAAAATTTTGAATAAAAGCCATTCATTAGGTTTTGATTTAAATTTTTAGTCAAACTCTTAATACTAATGAAGGGAATGCCTCTTAGTTTCGCGTGTCTGTCCCCTCCCAGTCCTAACAAAACAAGTATTGTTAAGTCAAATATAAGTTTTATTATTATTATTATTTTAAGTTCTCTATCACTCTTTGATGGATATCAGTAACCCATAAGCTTTATATGAATTTAGCATGATCACTTGATGAGTATGGCCGGGCGCTAAAAAGGAGGAACTCTTTTATGTTTTTTTGCTTCAAATTTATTCATTGGATGCGAATAAAAAAGAGTATAAGAATCTGAAGAAAAAGATTTTAATTGAAAAATAAAAAAAATAATAGAAAACTATTTTATCATTTTATGAATTATTTATAATTCGGTTTTTCACTCTTCGCCCAAATATTTGCTTATTTTTAGACAATGGATCTGATCCGTCATTTTTTGACACTTAATATCTCAGTTTTGGGGCTATTTTGCGGCAATAGTCGACTCCAAGCATACAATTAGCTTATAATTAGTTTTGAGATTAATAGCGACATGTTTTACATGTTTTAGTCAATGTCATCTAGCTCATCTTTACGCAGGTGTGATCCTTTAGCAGTAAAGTTAGCTTGGAGCTTAGCTATTAGCTCGAATTTTTGCACTCTGACCCCTATTCCTCACGTTTTTAATTATAGGCTTTTAATGTTTAAGTAATTGAAACTAAAACTGATTTATCGTATTTTCTGTCCATAGATTGCATCGATTGGTCTAAAATCAATTTCGGCGCTTCTCTTAATCTGTCCCTCAATTGAAAATCGGTGACAAATTAGCCCAGAATTTGATATTTTTGTTGATTTGCTCCAAATGATGATCAAGTTTATTATTTTTCTTAAATTCTTAATTAAGTTTATATTTGATTAAATTTAAAATTAATTATTTTTTAATGAAGTTTATATCAAAATTGATGCCATTTTTCCTTTGAATTGTTGGGAATAAAAGTCAAATCTCTTATCACTAAATTTAGTCATAATATCTTCTTTTGGAAGCGTAGGCATCAATGTCTTCGTTATCATTGCGGTGGCGATGGTTTCCAAACGAATCTAATGGTTTGTAATAATCTTGGTTTCTATTTGGCATATGATTCGACCCTGAATTCAATGAAAATTCAATTACTAGTAAAATCATTTTCACGTAAAAAACTTATTAAGAAGAGACTGACTCAACATATTGAGGAATGGCTTCATTCTTGAGAATCCGTTGTCATAATTATTGTC
The DNA here is from genome assembly GCA_034698165.1 of Punctoribates punctum. NCBI lineage: Eukaryota > Metazoa > Arthropoda > Arachnida > Sarcoptiformes > Punctoribatidae > Punctoribates > Punctoribates punctum. Next base: position 33,701 of record JAQGBD010000114.1, read on the forward strand.
ATATCTCTTGTGATGAGCTCTGACTCTATTTGCAGCCGCTCTATAGATCTGATCTCTCATCTGATTGCTGTCATTATCGTCATAATTGTCGATCTGTTGTACATCTTTAGAGTAAGCATTCATCTGCTGTTCATCTCTGGGGTAAGTCTTCATCTGCTGTTCATCTCTGGGGTAAGTCTTCATCTGCTGTTCATCTCTGGGGTAAGCCTTCATTTGTTGTTCATCTCTGGGGAAACCTTTCTCCTGTTGTTCTTCTCTCCGGTAAGAATTGGTCTGTTGTCGGCCTTCATTAACAGAATTGAGGACATTGTGAGGCGGGTCCTCAACGAAAAGCATCACATCAGCCGGATTCGCACTGTGTTTAAGGAACGGCTCATTTGAATTGATCTTAGCTTTGAATCCTTCCGGTCCAGCCGTATAGTGAACCTGATTATTGAAAATTGATAAAAATGGGCGAAAAAATTGAAAAATAATTCACTTTTCTATAAACACCGTTGGCGTCCATATATCCATAGCTTCCGACAACATTTCCATATTCGTCGGCTGTTGTGGTCAACAAAAATATGAGCAAATATTTGAATTTATCACTAATTTGAAGATAAAATTCTAATCAGAGGTAAAAATCAAAAACTCAATAAAATCACTTAAAAGTCGGATAGAATTTCATTCAGATATTATTTTATCAAAATATTGATCTGAAGTTAATTGCATTCAAGAAAAAGATTTAAATTAGAATTTCGTGGAAAAAACGACTGATTTTTACTTTTAAGTAATGAAGTTTTGTTTTTTATATTAAGAAAAAAGTTATTAAATATTATGAAATTCAATCCAGAATTTAATGCATCGATTGATGTATTGATGTTTTCCATTGACTCGAAGGGAATACACATTTGCATAGATATGCATAGAAGTGATGTTCACTAATGAGAGGCAAAGCAAACCTTTTTCGTGTCGGTCCTGTTTATTGCCATATCCATCATCTGTATTATACTCGAACTGATAGGGCATTGGCGTCTCCTATCAGATCAGACCAAACGTTTTTTAAAACACTAATAAATGGCTTAAATTCTTTGTGGATATAGTTTTTAATTAAAAAGTACTGAAACAAATATTTTAGAGGAGAAGACAAATATCCGTTTACTTTATATTCTGATGGATAGGCTCCAGATCTTTGCTGTTGATTGTGAGCATCGAATCGGTGGCTGTTGTACTCGTTGGTGGCCTCCTCTTCGCCATCCATTTGATTATAGCCCCGATTGAATGCCTCGTTATTTGAATATTGACTGAACACGAGTTGTGTCAGAAAGCAATCGATGAAAACCAATAATAAGTGAATTCTTGTCTGACATATAAAAAAGAAAATCCAATTCAATATATTATTTGAAATGTTTGTGGAAATGATTTTTCTTCAGTTGAAGTGAAAAATAATAAAATGAAGAAAAATGAGAGGAATTTTTGATTGAATTTCTGAGTAAAACAAAAATTAATGGTTTTATTGTCAAACAACTGTGAGTTTTGAAATACTGAAGAGAATAGTCTGAAAAAGTGTCTTAAAAGACACCGAAATAGAAGTAAATATAGTTCTGAAAACAAAATTTGTTGCATTTAATGCATTTTTAGTCCCAAAAGTAGCCAAAAGTCATTTAATTCTCTGAAAGCACAGAATAAATGAACGCATTTTCTTTGAGGCAGTTTTCGGATAAAACTATACTTTTATTGATTTCTTTCATTCAAATCTTTTATATTTTGAATAGTTTTCAAAAATAGTGTTCATTCTTCTCTATTATTCACCAAATAGTTAGTGAATTGATGTGCATAACTGAGAAACTACATAATCTAGCATATAATTGACTCCTTTGATTAGAGTGAATATTCAATTGAAATATAATGAATTGTCAATTAGTACGTGATTTAAATTTTGATGAATTCATGAATACGATAGATATGTATTCAGGTATTCATAATATATTACTAAAGCCTATTAGTAATGCGAAAAATAGTTTAAAATAATTGATTAAAGACTTAATACTTTCAGAAATTCTTAAAAACTAGCTTTTCGGGCAAAATATGATTGATTTGACTTTAAAACGATTCCGTTAATAGATAGTCATATCTTAAATAAAAACTTATATAAAGAACTGAATAAATGATATAAAATATTTTGACAAAAATAATCGCAATATTTAATAAAATAAAGAGGAATAGACTCACCATGGTCGAAGCTGCAGAGAGATCGGTTCCGAGCACTGGCAACAATTGATGAATTTGATGAAAGGATGGGTGAAATTGGTTTTTATATATAAGTGATTTGGGATGACTCCGATTGAGGCCATAAAAGGTTTTCACTTTCTTAACGCCAATAATCATAATTCGGGTTCTCTTTCGACTACTTATTGTTTATGATTTGTCTGAACTTTAAAGACACTCAAAGATCATAGCAATTAGCAAATGGATGAACAATTGATCTCAAAGATTAGGCCCACTTATCGCACATCCATCTAATAAATCAGTGATCAGACTAATCGTCACACTTTCGAAATCTAATCAATTCTTTGGTCTCAATCATTACTTAAGTTTTGTTTTGTCTATAAATCTATTAAGTCTTCAAAATTAATAATTAAAACCTTGATTTGAGATAATTTATTATTTAATATATTGATTGAGATAAGGATTATATGCCATAAAACATAATTTAATAGTAACTTATGTTTACTTTGATTGAAATCATTGACACTCAGGTTAAGTAATTTTTTGAGACATTTCTTATCCTATTATTTGTTATATTTTAAAGAATTTTAAGTAATTTTTAATAATTTTGTTTCTCATTATTTTATCAGAAATGATAGCAACAGTTAAACCTCTTTAAGAGCAAAAAACAATAAAAAACAGACTTAAAAGAAATTGTATTTAATATTTAGTGTCTGTGTTTGAGGTCAGATCCGTTTTTATGAAAAAATCTTCAATTTTAAAATCATTTATAGAAAATCTTTTATTTTTCGAGTAATTTATTTAATTCTTAGTAAAAATTCAATTGAAATCAATTATAATTTTGTTACTCAACAGAAGAAAAAAACAATAAAATTCAATAAAATATAAGCAATTCATAGATTATATACAGGAATGCAATTAAATTTGAGACTTCAAATTGGGTGCATTCGAGTCCTTGATGTCCAGTTTGGTATCACCAGTTTGAGCTGGGTCATTTTGATCAGAATTAGCTTGGTTTGGAACCGCTTCACCTGATGTCACATCTTTTTTCGTATCAATCGGGTATTGGGGCTGTTGTGTGGCCATCAGAATTCCTAAGCATATACCACAACCACCACCTAGGACAAAACCAACACAAACGCCAATAATCAGGATAATCACAACGAGACTGGTTATCGATATATTCAAATTGATGTCAACCCCTTTTGCCGTCTCATTGAGTGTTTTAGTGAACTGTCCGCCGATCGTTGAAACAGTTTCGTTGAAATTCTCCTCTCTTTCAGTGGTTTGATTGCAATTACAAAGAGTCAGACAAATGGATAGCATTAACACTAATGACAACATATTTCCAATTTTTCTCTGATTTGGTTAAAAACAATTTTCTCTAAAATCTGTTAAAATTGTGTAAAATTTGGATTTTCTCTCAAATTGAATAACTGTTTAACTAATGGTTTGTTAAATACTATAAATTACTATAAATTTAATGCTTTTAGATCTTAAATATTGTTTTAAATCTCGTGTTTAATAGATTTTTATCTGATTTTTTGAGTTCAAGCATTAAATCCAAAGAATTTCACTTAATATATGAGCACAACATAAGAGCTTAATTTCACTGATCCTGGATAAATAGCACAGAATAATGCCCATCCCTTGAAAGAAAATACCTAATCGTCGATTAGTAATCGATCTTTCAAATGACAACAATAATTTTGGTGATGCTATCCTCCCTGTGCCCACAGCAAGTGGGCGCAAGTGTCCGTCACTGGAGAGGGCTATTTCCGTAACAATTTTTTTAGAGTTCAAGGCTGTGCCCTCACATTCCATGAGAGGCCCGGACTGTGACCTCAAAAAAAACTTTATGATTACGGAATGGTTTTATTTTTCAATAGGTTTGGGTGAACTACAAATGTTTAAATTTGGTCACACATTGAGAAAAATCAGAACATAAGGCCTTTCCTCCGATTGATAGCTATAATGAATTTAATTACTCTTCTTTTTTGGGATCTTTTTCGCCTTATTTTTAGTTTGGAGTGAATTATATCTCATGACAAAAGTCTTCACATAATCTCTCAGCAAAAATAATAATAATAGGATGTGTTGTGCCCTTTGCCTGTCCTCTCTGTGAGTGTGTGCCTGTGCTCGCCTTCTGTGGCTCTGCTTGAGGTTTGCATTTAAATGAGTCAGGAGTTGACTCTATTTAATAATTTATTAGAGGATAAAGGATTGAAATTATTATCAAAAATAATATTAATAACAATATCGGTGTTAATAAAATACATTTAATGACTTGTTTTCTGATATTTTAATAACGGGTTATAATGTTTAAAGACTTTGTTTAATATATTGATTAATGGATTTATAAATTGAGACAAAAATAAGAGACTAATGAAATCAAATCAGAAATCAATCGATTAATAGGTTTTCCTTTAATTATAATAATAATGTTTATAATGTGTTCAAAGACCTTATATTGAACTACAAAAAGAATTCTTTAAATGGGCAGGGTACTATTCAAATATCAACGATGGTAATGATTTTGGTTTTTTATTCTGTTCTGTCAGAATTCACTCGAGATTTAAGCATTTCAATAGGTTTGAGGTCAGCCCAAAAACTCTAATTTGTTGGAAATTAGTGGAAAAACAGTTGATTTGTGAGAAATCATAAATTATAAGCCAAACGTCAATAACTCCTTAAATAATAAGAAGAACAGAATAATAATAAATCTGTTTTTCTCGGAGATCAGTCTTCGGTCTAATTTCAATACAATTTGCAATAATAAGCCTCAGAAACAGAATTGAATTCGTGACACAATTTGTATTGAATTCTTTGAAAATATATTCACTTATATATATATTCGCTTATATTTTGAACTATAATTTGATTAACTGAATAATAATATTTTGTTTGTGTTTTGTCTCCATTTTTGCTGATTCTGTTCCCAAAATAATAAATGTTAGCATTTTTGTTCTCTTGCTAGATAATTTGTTTTTCATTGCCGTGGAAAATAATTGTGAGTCCGATGACATTGAAATGGGAATCACCATAACTGAGCCATCAATTGGGTCAACAAAGAAAGCAAATCAGTTTTCAATCATATCCTTCACAAAAGTGGACTGATTTTCATTCTTTAAAAATTCAGTCTTCAGTGAAATCTGTTTTTCTGTTTCTTAAAAACTTATTTTTATTTACTATATTTGCATCGAAAACATGAAATCGATTCAAAATCTATAGGTTTCGTATTTAACGCGAATATAATTATAGATTTAACGACTCTATAGGCAACTAATTTGAATGAAATTACACTCTAATCGCAAATTTTATGTTAAACTTAGAATTCATTAAGAATTTTAAATCCATTTTAAAGTCTGTGAATTAGGAGAAAAAAATTGCAAAAAGTCTTCCCAAACATAAAATTGAAATTCAGTTTATAATATAATCTATGAGAAAAATCTATTCAATACGACGACAATTTCATATCAGGTATTCAATGAATGAACAAAATAACAATAGTGTGGCAAAGAATTCAACTTTATTCTTGCAAGTATTTCAATTACAAATTCATTGAGTGTTTAAATAAATATCAGGGAAAATAGGATTGAAATTCAAAATTCCAAAAAAACAAATAAAATCATTTGATAAAAGAAGAGTCAAAACAAATTCACGTCAAAAAAGAGGTGATTATAATTAAATTACATTTTAAGCGAAAAAAAATATATAATGAGAAGAAAATAATAAAATAACAGATAAAATGCTGACAATTAATCAAAGTTATGATCAAATAAAATAAATGAATTTTTAATTTATATAATAAAACAGATATTTATATAAATTTATACTACGATTGGAATTCATTTCTTTGATTAAATCAGTGGCCCATTGATTGTCGAAAGAGAGGCACAGATTTTCATATAATAAAAGAGATTTTTGTTTTAATAGAATAAATATAATTCAGTTAACCGTAAAGTAAAGGAAATATTTGGCGCGGAATCGATTTGGCGTTGATATTGAAACTGGTCTGAAGTGATGGCAGTGATGGCAGAACAGATAAAAACGACTGAGTGGTAGACGCAGATGCGAACGGACTATAGTTGGCTAATGGTGCTAGTTGTGCCAGTGGTGCTAGTGGCTTGGTCGCCGCAGATCTCAGCCCTGTTTTGTATAAATTAGTCGATCGTTAAAATTGAATGCTTTTGATTCGGATTCAAATCTAAACCAATTCTGATGCAAATTCTCTGTTCATTGTATCATAAAATCAGAGATAATTTCGAGACTCTGTTTACGAGTAATACTATTCACTGTTTAGTTAGTCATTCATTGTATTTGAAAGAGTCTGTTAGTCGGGTGTTATCTCATATTTGTATTTACTGAAGAAGAAGCAAATGTTTAGGTTAGTGGAGCACCTGATGGAGCACATCATCATCTGTGCAAATATGGTTTTTTCTCTCCTATGTGTAAACTAAGACGGCTTTAAGGAACTGACTCCAAATGGGATAAAACTGTTGTTAACAACGATTAGTGCCATTCCTGGCACTGATTTGAAGACTAATTCAAATGAATATTCACTGGAAGGACAGGTTCTCATCAATTAAAAGAAATAAATCGTAAAAATTTAATGTAATTAATGCTGAGTCGAAGCGTAGGCTTAACACTAATCACTGGAAATCTAATTCAAATCAAACGTGAAATCGATTTCTAAATTATAGTTCAATTATTATTATTATTGATATTTTCGATCCAATAAATCGATTATAAAATCAAATAATCTGTGAATTGAGAATTGGATTTCACTCTAAATACTCGTAATTAAAAAAAATTACAAATTATTTTCGGTTTTATTTATTTCAAAGTTGTTTTTTATGTTTCGCTTTGGCTTAAAGTCCTTCAACTCATTAAAACGATTTCAAGTTTAAGGAAATACTATATTTGTATTACCGGTAAGTCTGCTATACTTCTGACGACTAATCACTGGTTTAGAGACTGAATGTGAGAATAGAGTAGAGAGTTATCTCAAAAATGATGGTTACCTGACATAAAACTTGGCCTCAATAGCAACGGATTCCTTCGATGGGGCTATAGATCCACAAATAAGACAATAATATGTTCATTGCGTTCAAACATTGAATGAAATTAAGATTTCATACCTTAATTAAGTCACGATTTCCTGAATTGTATTCAATATTAAGGGACTCCTGTTTTAGTGGTCTCTGTTGTTTTCTGGGTGGCGTCTGTCCCACTATCGGAGCCGGATATAGATCTCCACTAAGATCTATGAGACTGTAATCTCGAAGACTGACGGGTTGGCCCCCAAACAGATTCAGAGACGGATGACCCGATTGATATTTGGCTGCCTGTCCGTAGATTTTGCTGTTATGTAAGGTTTTGATGGGAACGGGATTCGAGGCTGCCTTGAGTTGGCCGTCCGACAACAGATCAAATGCCTGGGCATACATAGGATTTCGAATATTGTTTTTGACCGGATTATTGATTGAGAATCCCTTGAAAAGGTTCAGATTCAACAGATTGCTTGTGTCTACTGTTGGAACCGTTTCGGGAATACCCGACCAGTCATTGTAATTCAAATTAGGTTTTGAGTAATAATATTGGGGCCAACTTTCGAAATCTGCCGAATATACGGCCAGTGATTGACCCAAACCTTTGTGGTTGTGATGGGATTGGGGGCCGACATTCTGTTTTGGTGCCACGGGTTGGCTCTGAAACGGGCTTTTCTTTGGATTTGAATTAAAGCCGTTTTTGTTATTCTGATAGTCTTTATGACTGTAGTAAATGTTTTCGACTTTCCTATCGTCGACCTCTTCCTCGTCTTCGTCGGTGTCAGAGTCGTAATCATATTCTGGTTTATTGTTTGGAATCGATTCATACATTTGTTTTGCATTTTCTTTTTGTTTAAGTCTTGCTTCATATGAATCCTCATAACTGCCAAAAGGTTGTGCGCTTTTACCACTATTAGGTCTGGCCATTGGCCGGGAATTAACTATGGAGTAGCCATCTTTATCAACGCTCTCCCCCTTAACTGTCAAACCTTTATATTCACCCGTCACTGGGTATTGTCTGTGAGAATTCAATTCAATTAATCATCCAATTTTGAAGTCAAGAAAAAGAGCATGTTTAAAATTAAATGATAAACTAGATAAGGGATAATTACCGTGCATAATCTTCATCAGTTACATAATGATTTGGATTTAATTTTTGGTCTTTTGTTTCGTATGAGTTCTTGTATTTATGATCATTAGAGCTCTGAATGGATGGAACGGATGGCTGTTCACTGACTGATTTCTGTGTATTCACTGTTGAATATGAGGCGGATTTCAATTGGCTTTCAATAGACGAATAGATTTTTTGCGAAAGCGGTGGAAGTATTCCACTATTTGGTGGCTTTTGATCGGAATCTTCTGATTCTGAAGACAAATACGAGGGCTGACGACTCAATGAATATGAACTCTGATAGGGAAGACTTTTTGAATAAAGAAGACTTTGGCTCTGGATTTGTGAGGCCTCGCCCTCCGATTGTGGACCCGATTGGTCTGAATAAGTGGTTATTTCCAAATTAAAATATTCTATTGATAATTACCACTAAAATCACTCACCATAATTATCCTGCTCAGATTTATTTGGTAACTTCAACTTTACTGGTATTGCCTTTTGATAGAAGCAATTGGTTAAGAATTTAATCTTTCTGGATAATTTTGGTAATGTATCATGATCATTTTGTCATTGAGAAGTTTGATTCAAGAGTTTCATTAAATAAATAGCGAAATAAAGGAATAATTTCTTTTTCTTTACTAATTGACTAAACTTTTGATTAGTTGAGGAAAGAATTGAGTGAAAGAAAACTCACCAGAATAAGTGTTTTTCTTTCTTTTTGGTCGTACTGGTCGTTAGTTTGATGTCCGGTGCCATAGACTTGTGCGCTGTTTGACTCACTTAATGACATTTGATTTTGATTGCTATTATATCCATTAGTGCTGTGCATCGATTGTGACGGATAACTATTTGACTCATAAGCCAACTGATGAGGACCTGAGCTGTCATCCCTTTCTCCAGATTTGGATTGTTGTGACTCAGAAGAGTCCGAACAAACAAAGTGTGAGAAAACCGATATAAAAATTACCTGAAATTCACAGAATTAAAGATCAATTCATTATTAAATTACAGCGAAATTCTCACCAAATGCCAGAATAGAGCCATTTGTGGGCAAAACACAGAATAATATAAACGAAAACAATTGAGTCTTCACTTAATTTGAAGTCTTGTTAATATGAAAACAATTATAATTGAAATGAAGTCAATTTGTCTAATGTTCTCAAATAACTGATGTTTTTTGGTTCAGACGTTTTGTGATCTTAAGTTTGGTTTGATTCTGAACTTCTCTGATGCCATGTGCTGAACATAAGACGATGTTTGCCCTCTGGCCAGGACTGGTCTAATTGAGGCCACTGACTGCCTTACTGACTGACTGACACACGTACTGCTCATCTCGGCTCTGGTGAAGCCATACATTCATAAACAGCTTTTTCTGTCCCAAACGACTCTATTTTTGTTAGATTTCTGTTCACATCATAAGTGAAGAAAATAAATACTTTTTCACTACATTTAGTACCTTGTGAAGTACCTTGGTTACCTCTCTTTTGGTTAATTAATTCAGAGATTTCCCCAATAATTGGTTCAATAGAAGACTGTTTTCGATCAAAATCTCATTCAAATCATATCTGTTATTAGTTTTTCTCAATTGAATACAAATTTTTGTTATCAAAAACCCAGAAAAAAAAACATAAGATAACTATCAATCGAAGTGTTATCTCTCAGTTTCTGATCAAAGGCTAGAAAATGAATAAAACGATGTTAATAGGAACAGATACCAAGGTACTTCTAGTAAACAATCGTGTGTCTCATTAGTGTTTAGACGTTTTTTGCATTGAAATTCAAATATCTTTTAAATGGTGTCTTTCAAAAAAGATACCTTGTTAAAATTATCTTAGAGCAGAGGAAAAAGTTATCATATGTGTATCACCTTGGACATGTGGCTAATATATTGGTAATTTCATTCTCTGTAATGAATTATTTTCTGCGAAATTTGTTCTATGTCAAATTAATTAATCAAATTAATGGCTTGAACATTTTTAGATTCATTCACTTTTAATTAAAGATAAGCCCAGAGAAGGGAATGGCTTTCAATTCTATTGTCCTATACTTACGTAAATCAATAAAATGGTGAAAATTAATTAATCTTTTCGTGAGATTTAATGGCTTTTTGTAATCAAAAATTAGCCACAAATCAAGAGTTTGTCCCTTTTTTAAATAAATCGAATAATGTCCTAGTCAATTATCAAGAGCTTTATTCGGGAATTTCAATATTTATTTAAATTTTTGTGAATCTCTTGCGTTTGAATTGAGTTCAATATCAGTCATCAAATCAATAAAACTAAAGATTAATGAATTCAACGATTTTACAAATGTTTTCAAATAAAATGAAAACCAAAAATATTTGTTGGAATTCAATACTCAATATATTAATTAATAACTAATAATTTGTATCATTTCTTCCCATTTAATGACGTTTTAAAGTGTAATTAAAATCCATAAATCAATGAAATAATCGATTATTGATTGGAATTAAAATTCAAAAATTGTAATCAAATTGTTATCAAAACACAAAATCTGATCCAAAAATATATAAATCATTAAAATATGTCTCAAAACAAAACAAAAATAATCTTTTCATATAAGCAATGAATAATTGATGAGAGATTTAATACATAGATAATAAACTCATCAATGTTAATAGTCGTAGTAAAAAATATCCGGCTCTTTATTCCAAGTATTTGCCCTGAGTAAACAAGGTGTATTTCAAAATTTTAAAAAACAATAATTTACTTTACTTTAAAAGTGAGAGATATTTCGGAAGGAAAGGCGTTTGACCTTAGCTTAAAACTGACGACCTTAAGAAAACGACCTTGCTAAAATTATCTAATAACCAGTCAAACGTTAGAAATAGAATTTTGAACTAAAAATGTTTATCTTTTTCTTCTCTTATTTATCATTTGATTTAATAAAACGAAGAAATTAATTCCAAATACCAACAAATTTATGTGATTTGAAGTTTAAATCTTTTTATTCAATGTTTTCGTAAAGAGTTTTGACTTTAGGTCTGAAAAATTCAATAAATAGTTTCGACAAAAATCAGAGCACTTATCAGAGAAATGGATTTTAGTTAATTCTGTTCAGTGATATACAGAAATAAACTTGCTAATTAGGTTCAAGGGTTAGATCTGATCTAAATTGGCTTATGAATTATTAAAATTATCATGCTGCAAAATTGCCGACCGCTAAACGACTTTTATCGGAGTCAAGAATTTCAGAAAAATGTTTGAAATAATTTTCATTAATTATTTCGAAATTTGTGTTAATTATAAAATCATTGAACGTATTATCAGAAAACTCTTTAATTATTATCAGGCAAAGAGTCGGGTCATTTAAATTTGGTATTTTTTCTGCATGACTTCCAAAATATTATTTTCATGATTTCGTTATAAAATTCATTATTAAAAATAATTGAAAAGAAATGAAGACATCGTTCAGACAAAAGTCATTTGAGTTTAATTGACTTCAAGGAAGTCAATAATTTGGCCGAAATTTTATCAGTTTTTTCTCAGTTAACAGAAATTCGATATAATTTTAATCAATTAAACTGAAATCAAAATCAATAATCAAAAGCAAGACTTCCCTAAAGTGCTTAAAATTTTTACGAACAAATTAACCACAAAATGAGATTCACTTAAGACTTGAGACTAAAATTCACGGTTTGATTGTTTTGCCGTAAATACCGACGAATGGCGTAACAAATGTCTTGTTTTCTGTTTGTCTTAAATATTGTCGAATCGATCAAATTGTTTGAAACAATTGTGAAAATTATAGTGTTTTGGAGTTTTTCTGTTCCAATAAAAAACAAAATGACATTCAATTTGATGTCAAACCAACACTTTTTCTTCTAAACACAATTATTGGTGTCTCTTATGGTGTGCTGCGAGCACTCCATTTATTTATCAATTTCTCCGAACACTTAATTCATTTGACGGGTGAGTAGCCATCGGTACCAATCGACACATCTCTTGCACTTCATTAAAGGAGAGGACTAGCCATTGCCTGTCACCTGTAGCCGACAAATATAAAACAAATGTATGGACTGTAGCTCCAGTCCTATTCATTCTGTGCCCTGAGTGTGTCGGACGCATACTGAAGATATGATTGACTTTCAAAAGGTATTCAACGCTTAATATTGTTCACTATTTTCTTGGATTTTAATTCAAAATGAAAATTCTCTGTCGGTTTTGATTTAGCCGTTCCTCACTCTTACCATAAGTTTGATTATTGTATTGAATTCTGAGTTAATCAGTGGTGAAAACAAGTACCGGAAGAATGCGTTGAAAAGCAAATCAACACTTTTCAGACAAAACATACGACCCGACTATCAAATGGATGGGGAGGTTATGCCAGAAGTGGCCGAAACCAGGGCTCAATTCTCGGTAGTCAGCGCTGATCATGACCTGAGCGCTGCTGCCGGCGGCAAATACTTTCAATACGTTAGATCCCCGCATAAAGGATCATGGGAATTTGGTAAGCATCATTGATCATATTAAGCAGATAATCATATAAGATAAGCATATATAAGCATGATAACTTTCATTTAATCATTCATTCAATATATTGAAAACTTGATTTCGTTGAGAAATTCAGTGAATCTGATGACTGATTGCTTTAATTAATTAAATTTTGTTTCAAAAGTGAAAAAACAATTTGAATATCAAATAAATTGAGTGAAATATACACCGAATGAGTGATTAATTTAAAAGAGTATATAATTACTGAAAATCTATTCTGATATGAAATCTTCTGAATTTTAAGGTTACAAAAGAGGAAATCCTCACCACTTTAGAGAACAACACGAACAGGTATGGACTGAGAGCACAGGCGATAATGCCTTCTCCAGAATGCTTTTAACCTTAAAATCTTTTTTACTAAACGTTTTATTATTTCATTCAATCAAATATTTCGACCAATTTTTGGGTCAAAACTATATTTCAATTAATTTTTAATAATTTTTTGTATTAATTAACAAATCGTCTCAATTAGGAAATGAGTCGTTTATTGTTATCTGATATTTAGTTTTTGTTGTTTGTCTCCCGGTGTGGTGTAGGGCCATGGTGATAAGTTCAAGACAAAACTCAAATGGGGTGACGCACACGGAGGACATGGAGAACACTATTGGGTCAGTCATTAATTAATTGGACTCTTATCTAGAATTAACTCAATTCGAGTAATAAATTATTCAAATTTTTCAGGACTACAATCACTCGGGAAAACATCACGGACATGGTAAAGGATAAGTAGGCGGTCCAACCGATCAGCCGATGGGCTATTCCAGTGGTATTCCAGTGCGAAACTCGAGAATGTTTTCTTAATTTTACTCATTTTCTAATATTTATAATTTTTTTGTTTTGTTTGTGAATTTCAATTAATTTCTATATTTGACATCAAATTAAACGAAATACTGGCCTAAAGTCATGTCTTTTTCTTTTCTACAAAATTAAGTTAAAATTTAGTTCATTTTAATTAAATATTTAGGGGTTTATTCAATATTTTAATTAAGATTAAAAACTTAGTCGATCTCTCCCTCTCTCCCCTTCTCTCTCTCTCTCTCCCTCTCTGCCCCTCCTATTCTCTCTCCTTCTTCTTCTCATATTCTCTCTCATATTCTCTCTCCTATCACCTACTCGCTCCCCCTAC
>JAQGBD010000115.1:0-47660 GCA_034698165.1 Punctoribates punctum
ATTCAGTCCTTAATGTCATTAAATCATTTGCCTTATATTTTAAGGACATCTATACTTCTATATTACTCTATCACTACATATAACTGTATATAACTGACAATTTGAAAATCAATTTCATATCTTATTTTCTAATAGACTTTCTTTCAATCAATTGATGGAAATTTTTATTCAATATTTCTTTTGAACATTTAATTCATTTCAAAATAATTAATATAACCTTAAATTCAATTTAAAATTTTTCTTTGTTTTCGTTATTGATTCCAAAGAAAGGTTTGATTCAATCGCAAAAGAGTTTGAGAAAGGAATTTAATAATAATCAAATAATCAAGGTAGCTTTACAGACATTTTATCCCCAGACAACTGTGTTTTCCATGCCGTCTGTCTTTTGAATTAATTTTCTACTTAAGTAATTGCGACAAAAAATGTGCAAATCTTAAGCAATTAAATGACATAAAGATTCAAGGTGTATTCAAGGTGTAGGCTTATCGCAAGTTATCAAATATGTCTCAAACCGATGATATTTTGATCTTAAGATAAATTCCAGACGACATTCAACACGACTTAAATTGAATTAAACCAATGTTTTGAGACTCAAAAACTAATTATTTACAGCATATAATCGTATATAAATGTATCAAATAAACCACTACTCAAATAAATATTATAGTATCTCGATATTCATCTTTAATACCCTGATATCTGGATATGGAAAGAGAGTTGAAACTTGCAATTATTCATATTTCGAGACTAATTTGGGAAAAACTATTTTGGAAATGAAAAGATTGATTCAAATTTGATGAATAAATAATGAGTTGATTTGTATTTGGGTTATATCTAATTGGACTCAATTTGAATATATTTCGTAAAAATTTTGGAAATTATTTTTGAAGTCTTTGTTTTCATTTTCACAAAATATTTTCCAATCAATGAATGAAATGTAACTGAAATTAATGGCAAAAATAAATGAGTCGAATATATAATACTTTCGGATAAATACAAATCCAATGATTTCGTGTCTGAAAAATAACTGAATATTTTAACGGCTCGAAGGAAAGGGTGGAACCGATTATTCAAAAATGATTTTGCTTCGAAGGTTATCTTAAATTATTCCATACCTTAGAAAAGGTATAAATAAATCAATTTTCAGTTCTTTGACTGAATTCTTGAGTTTAATTGAGAAAACAATTAAGGAATTGATAGTTAGCGCGATTCAACTAGGTCTCATTGGTTTCATTTTTTGTTGGCTCCATTCAATCAAAAATAATTGTCAGTCGTTTGTGAAGGTATAAGAACTAAAATTATCGGACAAATCAGTGAAAAATTCTCATATAATTAATTATTTTGCGCACAAATATTGAACTTTTAATAGTTTGCGATTAAATTAACTGTAATTCAGATTAATTTGCAAATATTTATGTCAACCAAAATAAAACCCATTGGAAGAGGTTTTCGTTATATTCCTGTTTTGTTTTGGTTATCAATTTTATCCAAATTTGTGGGCAAACGGTTTAAAACCAAAAACTTTATTAAATTGAATTCAATTTATTCGCTGAATCAGTATTTCTATATATTTCAGACTTAAATTCTATTGAAATTAAGTAATAACTAAAATAAAGTGTTGAAAATGTAGGTCAAGGCAAGTGCCGAGTGCTGGCAACCGATCAAATGATCCGATCCATAGATTTGTTGTTTTTTCTATTTGAAGAATTTTGGAACAGTTTTTCATAGCCTAAGAAACAAGTGTTTCGGCTTTTTCTGTGCCTTTTCTCTGCTCTTTCTGTGTCTCTATTTTCATAAATAATATATAATTGAAGGCCAAATGGTTTTTCATTCAAAACTGTCCTCTTTTTCATTCCTCTACTCCTCCTTCCGCTCAAATGAAATTCAGATTTGAAATAATTTCATAAATTTCAACATTTATTCAAATGAGACTCAAATAATAGCCACTTATGAGGGATGGGATTAAACCCTTAACATTGTCTTTGAAAATATTCAGATTAGAGCAAAAATAATTAATTAGAGTGAGTCAGGTCCTTTTACAAACCTGTTCTATTGACATTCAAATCATTTCTATCTCAATCAAATGAGATTTCAAGAAGTCCAGCAAAATTAAGTTGAGTTGCAATGGAGGGGATTCGAGTGGAGTAGAGTAGAGTAGAGTAGAGTAGAGTGGAGTGGAGTGGAGTGGAGTCGACCACAATAAACAAAACATTGATTTTTAGACAAAATTAAAGCTTTGAAATACCGGTGAAGAAAATGCTTGAATGCGACGGCATTTCCATTAAACTCTTATACAATAGCTAAGAAATAGCGTAAAAAATCGTAGTAAAAAGTATCTAGAACATCAATTTGTTTGATGAAATTCAAGAATAGAGTTCATCCGAGCCCTACACGACGTGACCGACTTTCGCACAGTTTATTACATTCTAATTAACTCTGAGACTAATGTTAATAATTTTCATCGATTATGGAAACCATAATTAACTTGGCAATTATTTTCCTGAATAATGCATTTTGTTATCGAAATATTTGATTTATTCAGTCATTGAATATATTATTTGTTTGAAAATATTTGACGAAAACAAATTGAATGAATAATTGTTGATTTTGTATGACCAGGGTGCAATCAATACCAGTTCCAATGCAAGTCAGACAACGCATGCATTCCTATCGATAGAGTACAGGACGGGATAATTGACTGTCCGGATGCTAGTGATGAGAAATGTAGGAGTGATCAGTTCAAGTGCCAGTGCGGTTTCCCCAAATGCATAGACCGACAACTCGTTGCCAATGGGGTCCTCGACTGTCGCGACGGATCAGATGAGGGCCAACAACTTCCCTGTCATCAGAAGAAAAACCGGAAGAAGCCTTCAGGTAAAGAATGACCCGATTTTTCTTCTATTTATTTATCGATGAATTGAAAACAAATGCAAAAAGAAATGAAATTTTGCTGAACTCCTGTCAAATAATTTTCATGTTATCTAACATTCGTTTCAAAATTTGCTGCAAACTGTCGTTGCCTTCACTGTCGTTGCCTTTACTCTCAAATAATTAACAAAACTGTTATTCAATTATTGAATAAATAACGAAACAACTGTTGATATAAGACTGAAATCGACATAATTTGCTTAATAAGATATTAATGAAAACTAACCCAAACTAAAAGGTGTCGGTTTTGGTAAAAACTAAGTGTGTTTTTGGCGAATATAACACATTAACACTATTTGGCTCTAATGGTGACTAAAGTTTGTTGCCTTATATGAAAATATCGCTAATATTCATAACTTGAATGACTTGGATTAGGAGACGGTATGACAGCAAAGCCTACGAAACTGCAACTCTTGCATAAAGAGTCAATTAGCACAGTCTCTGCTTCTAAATTAAGTCATACACCTATTAATGGCTCATTGAGTTCAGGCCGAGTCTCACAATCAACGCCTAACACAATACTAGTCCCACAACAAGAAAAGAGTGACTCAATTGACTCAAACAGTCACTCAAACAGTGCGTATCGCGAGTCCGAGACCTCGAAGCCATCACTTGAATCAATGCCATCATTTGTAGAGTTGACCGCAACGTTTGTACCACTCGAACAGCTCTCAACACTACCTGTCCTCACAGGGCTGGAGGGTGTGTCTGCTATCAATTATTTTGCCAGCGATCCCAAACTGAAAGCACACGACTCACTGATTGAGATAACGGGAACTTTTGTTCCTGAAATGGAATCCACTTTAATTAACTCAACGCCTAATCCCCAAAAAATCAATCAAAACAACTCGGATTCAAACCCAAACCCATCACTACTTATGAACCGAAATAGTTCTTTGCTCTTAACCCCAATTACTAAGACTTATATCAGAGATGGAAATACTTTTCGATTGATTACCGGAACACATATCATAAACAACACTTCTTTTGTATATTTGTTTGGTAGCCGACAGAGCAGTGGAGCCAATGCTGTGAGCACCGGACACAATGCCAGTGACCACAGACAGGATTTGATTTTTATTGATCAGAGCAGTTCTGAAGAACAAAACACTTCAGTTGGGGTACGACTGGATGGGGGGAAATTGTCTCTGACTTTACCCAAACATATCCTTAGATCAGAGGAAAAAAATAACTTAACAAATGATAGATTGCTTTACGCAACCACCGAATCGGACGGTCAGGTCATTACAGGAGTTTTTGTTGCAGGCATTTCTAATATAAGTGTCAGCGCAACACAAAAACCAATTTTGAAGGCAAACCAACAAAACGCGACTCTATTTGTAGTTTTTCTCAACAAAGAAAAGCCGGAAAATGTTATTTTGATTCCAAATTTGAAAGAATTGAAACCAATCGTCAAAACCATAACAAAACCGATAGAATCCAAGTATTTCGAGAAAAACATTTCATCTATTTATGAGAGAAAAAATATTGACCCCAGGCTATTGTCACAGTCTGTTGTTGGCAGAAAGATAGAGGACGGCCAGCAGTTCATCATAACGGATAAAATAGAGCCACTGGCTAAAAGTGGCTTAATTAATCATGATAAGTTTATACGCAAAGAAAACGCTGAAAGCATTAGCTCTAAAACGACTCCAGTATTGAATAATGATCTAAGAAAAGCTCCGGTATATACCCACTCAAAACTGGACCAAAACAAGAGAACTCAAGATATTAATGAAGATATCGATAAAGTGAAACACAAAACAACTATATTTGGATTCATAGACTTCACCACAACTATTAATAACACAGAAGTGGTGTTTATGCCGACCACTAAACTTGTTAATCAAAAATCTGAGTCAAGATATGCTTTGAATGCGAAACAAACAATTGAACTGAACTTGAATTCAAAAACGAAAGAACCAATGAATTCATTTTTCATATCCTCTTCTAAAGCCTCTGAAAGTTTGAAGACTGAATCAAATGCCATCCGACCGACAAAAACACAATCAATGCCTAAATCGATACTAATTTCAAAAGTTTTCAGAAATAGACAAACAAACAAAAAAGAAGAACAATTTGAGACCAAAGAGCCCGTATATAATAGCAAACAAACTAACCTAGCAACTATTTCTGAACAGACAAAACTTGAATCCTCTCGTGTGAGTCAATCATTGAGCTCATCATTCGAGAATCAGGTCATTCCCTCTGTAGAGTCATCAATGATTGAGCCCTCTCTAACTTCGACCATAGCTTTATATACTTTTCCCACCGGACTCTTGAGTACAGTTACCGGTAGTCATGACATAGAGGGCACAGTCACTGAATGGACGACATCAGTGATAGGAACGTACATCAAAGGCACTTACGCTCATATACTCCAAAGCACTTCAAGTATTTACGTTAAGCCCTCTAATGACTGGAATATAAAGATAGAGCCCACGTTTACCGCACACCAAATATCAAACACTCATATCATTGATGAGGAGATACCATCCATTGACCAATCTTTCAGTTCAGAGCCAATAAATGAGGACAAAATTCAATCAAAACTTTCAAATGATTCACCCGTTTCACCGACACGAGTGACCATAACCAGTGGTTTTATATTACCCAGTTTGGAGTCACTCAAAGCGTCGGGTGAGACGCCATCCCTCCGAAGTATTTCTCCCAATGATATAAAGAGGAAAATTCTGAATACCTATTATACGACAAATACTTTCTATACCACTCTTGTAAGGAACGGACAAACTTTTGTCAACAGTCATATGGAAACCTCTTCTAATATTGTTTTAGAAACCATTGATAATAAATATGAAGTACAACCCACCCGTCCTCTGACCACTTATTACACAACTTATACCTATTTTACAACATTCCGAAAGGGAGACACAGAGTTTGTCAAAAGTAGAGAAGAAATTGTAACCAATATTATGTCAAATACTGAGGATTTGCTCTCCAGAGATCAGAGTACAGAATCTATGGGAGTGTCAGCTTCTGATTCAACTCTTATGCGATCCTCAAATTCTGAGTGGAAGGAGAGAGACATTCCTTCTCTAATAAGTGTTTCTAAAATTGAGGACAGCGTTAACCCCACAAACAGTTTGGAATTGAAGTCAGATATGACTACATTAACATATTTTACAACTTATTTCAAAGAAGGAAAGCCGAGCGTCAAGAGTAGGAAAATACTTATCAGCAAAACATTAGAAAATAATCAAATATCCGAAAACCTGAATGAAGTGCCGCTTTTAGAGTCTAGTTATGCCAATAAGGCTTTGCTATCGACGGCAGTCACGACTCCTTTGGATGAATCACTAATTAGTAGTTTGAATATTGGAGACCTGTTATCGGGTTTGGCTGTTCCGATAACACACTACACAACATTCACATATTATACCACATTCTTCAAAGAGCAAACATCTACAGTAGTATCTCGAACTCAGGTGGTATCCGACATAAAAACCGGAACAATTAATTTGGGTCTCAAGTCTTTGATGCCTTCCATCAGTAAAACTGTTGAAAATTCAAAGATTTCCGATACGAATATCAATGACTTTGACTCAACAAAAGTGGATAAAGATTTCGATGAGTTAATGGCTGCCGGGGCTGAAAATAGGCCGATTGTTATTACACCGGTTACTCGTCTGACTACTACTACTTACTTCACTACTTTACTAATTCCTGGCCGCGATTCCACAATCATTTCCAGTACACAAGTCTTGTCCGATATATTTATTCCTGAAGCCAGTGACGTATTGCCGGTCCCAATCCCTGCCCCACAACTTGACTACCGATTTATAAGTCTCGAGCCGTCTATGACTGAAAGACATAGAGGAGTAGCTATTCATTCAACAATTGATGATAGAGTAGTACTGCCCACAGAAGTCAAACCGGAAACGGTTTACACAACATTTACATACATAACAACACGATTTGCGAACGGCTTTCCAGTGGTTGACACCACTTACGAGACTTTTAGTAATATAATAACTCAGTCGGGAACCACTGCCACTCCTCGTAATCAAAATTTACGAGATTTGAATTCTCCAACTCTTGGAACGACTTTTACTTTTCTTAATACCCAACACACACACAAAGACGACACGACTGTAGTCAATGAAAGTAGACCCACCTTAGTCTCGAGTCCAATTGTTCCTTCGCGAACCAAGATTGTTGTAACTAGAACCAGAACACTAGGTAACGGAGGATCTTCAGTAATATCTGGATCACGACGTCCCGTTGTTGTCGTTAGGAAAAGGCCTGAACCTGAGTCGCGTACAAATAGTCAAAGAGATTTTGGACATTTGAGGGGTGAGAACAGAGAACAGAGAGATCACATCGAGCCTCACATAAGAATAGTTCCGAAGGAGTCTTCTGTTCCTCATATTCATCATTTTGATCGCTTCGAGAACTCCGATGATTCGATCCGAAGATTCCCAAAAGTGAGCCCAACTCCGGTCACATTCTACACAACATATACATACTTCACAACTGAACTTTCAGAAGGAAAACCAGTGGTCAAGAGTAGAGAACAGCTCTTCAGTACAGTGATAACTGGTAAGGTATTGCCAACCCGTGCCTTTCCTCTCGCTTCAGTCAGACACAAGAGGAGTGCAGTCTTTGAAAACAATGAATCAAACGATACAAATAAACTCATTGATCACATCAATGATTCAAATGACAAACAATTGGTTTCAGTCAAAAGCGAAGACATTCTGAATGAGTCCACGGATTCAGTTTTTAAAAACGATTTGAATGAAGAGTTGAAAATCAGCAAAAATGATGCCATTATTCCCAAAACTAAGGGAACAGAAAATGAATCCGAAAACGATAGAAAAGTTGGAATTATTTCAGAAAACACTGAAATCAAAGGATCGCAGACATTGATTACCGAAGTGTTCGGCACTTTTATCAATGATTTTTATGCTCAGTTTGCGGTCACCCGAACTGTTTTGGAATCCAATCCCAATGAGATCAGAGTTGAAAGCTCTGAATTACCCTCTCATTCATCGTCACTTGGAATCGATGGCCTAAACTCTACCGAAACTGAGAGCTCTGAGCAAATAGAACCGACTTATGTCTCGCAATCGCCACTGAGTTCATCATTGAATTGGTTATCAATTATTGATTTGACTTCAAGTGACCAGGATATAGGCAACACTATTCTGTCCTCATTTGAGAGTCAAATAGATGTAAAGGAATCCAAAAACATTTCTCAACATATTTTGAGTCCTACACCAGTGATGTCAACTGTTTTATTCCAAACGGGGTTATTATCGACAAAAGTGGAGACAACCGTCGATGAAAACAAAACATTTTTGATAACCAGTGAACTTTATGGTACGTATATAAACGGCATTTACGCCCATTTGGCCAAATCGAGAACCCAGATTATCTCTAATACTCCAACTTCTTTGAACACTTCACCTGAAACTGTCACTCCTATGAATCCCACTTCTACTGACACTAACAATATTCCGATGCCATCGGTTGTGGTCTCTTCCCATAACATTGATGTAAACCAAAGCGCTATTCTCTCGCAAACGTCGTCTTTATTATACAATGAGAGCACATCTCAAAAGCAAATGTCTTCACAATCGATGAGTTCTACGAATGTAAGAACTTTAACACTAAACGGAATAACTCAGACCCTGAGCACAGATATCAATAATAATACGACAACTATTTATACGACTAATATTCTGAGCACAAGTATTAATGGGTTGTTGGCCCATATCGGACACGTCAACTCCACTGTGATTGAGCCCTGGACTCCACTTTCAGGACTGGCCTTTGCGGTCACATCCACTGAATCGATAGATAACAGTATAACACTCCACACAACTGAGTTCTATACGACAAAAATCAATGGATTTATCGCTCATTACTCTCGAAGTACTTCCAATATAATGGAAAATCAAACGACGAATGAAAACAATTCTGAATCAACTGAATTGCCTTTAAATGAATCCCAAATCAATTTATCTGAGATTCAATCTATTGAGAAGACAAAGAGTTTGCGGCCTTTCATTCACTTCCCGACCCCGGTCAGATTTCTCTTTTCGTCGAAAATCAGTTCCACTTCACCACTAATTCCTGTAATTTCAATGACATCAACAATGAGTTCGGAATTGAGTTCCACTGAAATTCCTTTGAATAATATTTTGGATCACAAATACGGTTCTGATTATGAAAACTATGAAAATGATGATTATTATGACGGAACCTCTGAAAAAGAAGAGCACACCCCTCGTAGTCGACCAATTAGAGAGAAAGACTCGCAGCCAATACTCGAATATGATTACGAAGAAGTGGAGCCCTCGGAACCTGTGATCGAACCCTCCAAACCGCCAACAAATATATTGCCTTATAGAGGGGCCAGATATCAGGGCTCATCGCAGTCAAGACCAAACTCCCCACCAAATGGACTGTCCCGTCAGGCAAATACTCAGAATGCTCGCCGAGTAGCAAATGGATGGGGACAGAGATTAGGAGCTGAGACTCCACAACAACCCCGAAGAGAATATCCTATCGATGATATTGAGAGCGATTTTGAAGAGCCAGTAGTAACTCCGCCGCCACAGAACAGACAACGACCCAATCCTGGTGTCGTACGGATGAAGCGACCAATCATTAGGACACAACAAATAGCACCCACTCGTCCTCTTAATAATTATGAACAAACTCTTCCTGAGTATAGAACTGTTAACAGAGAAAACAGACAACAAGAAGACCTTCAAAATAATAGATATGAAAACACAAATAGAAATACTCGAAGACAACAACAAATTAACCCAAATAATAGATTTACCACAAGAAGAAGGATAACACCAACAACTCCTGCGCCGCGAACTCATCCAGTTTTACCCAATAGAGGAAATGTACGCTTAAATCGTAGATATAGCGGTCGACCCCGACTCACCATTTCCACAGCCACTCCTGTTAGGGTCTATTCCGAGGAATCGACTCGATATAGAAACGAAGATTACAATACTCAACATCAGCGCGGAAGACATCAGCAAAGAGGAAGGAGTCAAAAGACAACAGTTCTATATTTAAATAAGCCAGCTACTTCTACATATACAGAAGACTACTATTCGCCGACAAGTGATGTCATAATAACTCCGGCATTACCTAAAACTCCAGTCACAGTGACATCAATTGTCACTACAATCAAAACGATTCCCATTTTCCACGGGTTTAAGACCTCTTATGCGACGCTCACGACTACAACCCTAAACTCAAGTGTCATCCAAACGGATCAATACGAGACTTCAGTAAATCCGAGCAACGGATACACTAAAAGCATATTCACTGAAATTCGCGATTCTTTAGAGCCGACAAAACTGACTGAAGTGTTGATTACAACTTCAGTGTTGTCTGAGACTAAACTGATCCCAATTAAGATCGGATATAATACCCGAACACAGACTAAAACAGACGTCAAAACATTAACATTACTGACCACACAAGTGGTTGCGCTGCCGGCTTCAGTCTTATTTCAGGGGCAGCCGGTGTTGGGTGCGGCGGCGGGGCTATCCTATTCGCTTTTCACTACTACCAACTCTTTTATAACAACTCAAACCCTGACCACTACTACTGTGCTCTCTCTGTCAGTTCGCGATGAGATTATTCTGAGTACTCTTACGCTCACTTCACTAACTGAGTCGACAATCACCTCAACCCAAACGATTTCTGTTCCGGTGACAAAAGCGCCTCTAATTGCACCTCCCATTACAACTTTGTTAACTCTAACTCTGACGGGTGATGGCGGGGATATAACAGAATTTGTTACTGCGGTCACAGTACCCATTCAGCCGGTCTTTCATACAAAAGTTGAAAGGGATGTAAAGGCAACCCGTAGTGGCAGTTCTCTAACGCAGCAAACAATCCCGACTTCTGACACTTTTGATTACATTTCCGTCTCATTCAAAACTGTTGACCAAATAATTCCAACTTTTGATCCATTATTTATTTCAACCATTTTTAAAGGTCCTGAGACTGAGATATATGAGGCCAGCGCTACACTCGTCGAAAAACATAAAAAGGATGACTTCCTCCACAAAAACAAGAAAAAAATCTTAAAAAATAAATATGAGACCACTTTTAAGAAAAGAAAATTACAACAATTCGTAGGCAATGACAACAATTACAGATATCCCTTCAGAGCCATCGACTACTCCACAGTCAATGTTAGGCCGCAAACTATCAGTCTTCAAGTCGACCAGAATGAACCCATTCCTGACTTTTTAGGCTTCGATAGCCCGAGATTTCAATCACTGCCACAATCCGGTCCTCAACTTCTACCGCAACCAATCCCACAGCCGGTGATTCCGAGAAATCCCACCTCAAGGCAGCCATCATTTCAGAGAATAAGAATAAATAAGCCGATATCGGTTCCGAGCACACCATCACCGCTCACTTCGGCAAATGAAGGATCAGCGCTTAGATTTCAGCGCGTCGTTGGTTTGGATCGTTTGCCAGAAACGAGTGCTCCCCTCACTTCAACCCCTGTACGACTCACCTCTCAGGGAGGGTTTAGAAGAGTTCCTGTATTTAATAATCAAATTCAATCGCTATCACTACTGAAACCACCGATAATAGAGCCGACCATAACAGACGTTTACGCCACTTCTATTCTTCTGTCGCCGACATTTGGCCCATCCATTGAAGACCAAAGACCCACTTTTAGAAGAGTCAGACCACAAACACAGCCTCAGAACGTTCCAAATGCCAGAAGAATAAAACCAAATTTTAAGGTATCATCGCGACGACCCATCTCTACACCTTTGGCCACATCTGTTCGGGTCAGTTCGGTCGAAGTTCCTTTCTTACCAATCAGCGATGTATTGGATATTCCCCGAAGAGGTCCTATTACAAGAAAGCCAATTCTTGAAAACGAAGGCACTCCTCACTCACCGTTCGTCATCTCATCCAGAGTTCGATTAACGACACCGGTATCAGAAACAGTAACGGATCCGCCGCGAAGAGTGGTTAGAATCAGACGACCAAATGGTTCGACAGATAAGAAGCGAATTTCTTTACCTAAAAACTCTCAATCATTGGGTAATGAACTGCAGGCAAGAGGACCCGTTCCCGCTCGTGATGACGAGCCATCGAAAAATAATGCCCTCGACAGCGACGACTTCTCTTTCAATGCCAATTACGGCACCAGAAATAGTGAAAAATCCAACGAAATTCATACCCCAACTCTTCCTTTAACTTATTTC
The DNA here is from genome assembly GCA_034698165.1 of Punctoribates punctum. NCBI lineage: Eukaryota > Metazoa > Arthropoda > Arachnida > Sarcoptiformes > Punctoribatidae > Punctoribates > Punctoribates punctum. The sequence goes on from JAQGBD010000115.1 coordinate 12,162, forward strand.
ACAACTTTTACTTATTTAACGACAGTAGTGAGGGGTCAGCACACGGCTCACCTCAGCAGAGAGTCAATTACATCAACGGTTACCACAGAAGCCTTGGATAAAACTATTGTTGATTTGATACAAAATAATGAGGGGATTCTTAGTCCATCGAAAGCCTTGGATTTGGGGACAAAAACGAGAGGAGTTACCACCACTATCGTTAACTTAGTGTCCAGGGTCAAAGTATACAACGATGACTTATATAAAGTGATTCACTCCACAAAATCTCAGCCAAAGGAGTCTAAAATAACAGAGACCAGAACCCAACCGATTGAGTCCAGTGTTGTGGTCAGTCGACAACAGATAAGACCGACTTCTGTCAGACATGAATTGGTTGAAACCAAATCCATTACAAACAGCTTTAAAAGGGATGAATTGGAGTCAAAAGCCAAGAAACAAATAACTCATTTCACATATTATTACACACTTTATGACAAACTTAACACTAAATATAGCACTCGAGCAGAAGTGGTCACATCTGAAGTATCTCCAAATGGTATATCAACTCTCAAATTGGATTCAACCATCAATTCCGATGGTTTGTTAAGCGTGGGGTCAGGCGCTGAGACCGTTCATCTGGGATCCAGGGAGTTGGGAGGACTAACCACTGAAGTTAATTTGGCGCTCAATACTTATCTGAAGTTTGAGGACATCACTAACGCTGAAGTTATCCCTTCGCCTACACTCGCATCTGTGCTGAACAGTCCTTCAGTAACTCCATCAGCAGAAGAGCCCCCGACCAGCACTTTATTGAGTGGTTCCTTTTCCACTGTTCCGACTTCGGATCAGATTTCAAGTATTTCTACGCCGAGTATTCCATTAGAAACAGAAATTCAGTTACAGTCGAGTCATACCCGAAAACCCGTGAAGTTAATGAGTTCTGCGGTTGTTATCAGAGATCCGTTGAGATCCAAATTCGATGCATTCAATGCCAGACCAGGAGTTAGAGTCAGAGTAAAACCTATGACTGATACCAATAAACCAATGGTTTCTACTTCTTCTCAAACTTTGGAATCAATCACATCCAGTGAAACGCAAGTTTTAGCGACGCCTTCATTGGATTCATCGCTTCAAAGTTCTGTCGAAGAAGTTAGTAAAGAAGTAACGCCGACAAAGAAGAAGATAGCGGTTACACTCAGGCGTCCATTTGGTGGCATTAGCCGATTGTCTACTCGTAAACCACAGAGGGTTTCCGTTTCTGTCTCCACTAAACCACGATTTGTTGTCGTCACCCGAACGGGTCCTTTAGCTACTACTTCAGTTCAGTCAACTGCAAGGGTAAAGATAAGCAGCCGGGTCTTCAAGTCGCCAGTTGTTAGTCTTGAAAGTACTACTTCCCCAACCATCGAAAAGATTGAACCGACCACTACTGTCAATGAGAGGGGAGAAACTCTTAAATTGGAGGTCACAACTGTTCCGGTTATCTTTGGATTAGACACAAGTTATCGAACTTATACATTAACTTCAACCCTGAGCTCTACCGCTCCATTACCATCAGTGACAACAGTATTGGAAACAACAACACATACCGTTCCCTTTACTGTCGGCGATCATACAATATATACAACACTAGAAGAAACCAACTCAAGGGTTGTCACGCAAACACTGGATAGCGTGGATCCATCGGACGCCGCCCGCGCCAACCGATTCATGAAAGTTTCCAATGGGGTCACACTAATTGTCGGCGACAACGTCGCTGCAAACAGAACCCCGACGTCTCCGGTGACTCTTCAGCCAACGTTAGTTACTGGAGCCGCCGTTCACATGAAAGATGGTATTAAAGCCGATTCAAAATCTGTTTCTGATTCCAAGTCATCGGTGGCCACACTCTTCGAAACTCGAACTCTGTTCACAACATTCACATATTTCACAACTTTCTATACGGACGACACTTCAGTGATATCCAGTTCCGAGCAGACGGTGTCAAATGTTATCACTATTCCTATCACACAAACCATTCCAACGTCTGTTCATAAGATCGCTCCGACTCTTGTTTATGAGACATCAGAAAAAATAAGAACCGAAACAGTTTACTCTACTTATACCTACTTCGCTACACTTTTCAATGGGAGCACCTCCACAATCACACCTCTAGAAGAAATCAAAACAGAATACTTCACATTAAGAGAGCCAATAACTGTAACGCGAACCATATCGCCCACGACTACAGCTCAGGCATCTCTGCTCACACGAACTTACTTCACAACCTACACCAACTTGGTGACTTTCTTCCAGAATAATAAGCCGGTCACTTCTACTATCGAAGAGACTGTCAGCAGCGAACTTGTATTCACTGTCACGCCTTCGGACAGAATGACCGAAACAATAAGCTCCAGCCAAGTGAGAGCTACCCCCGCACTTGAATCACCAGTTATGAGGACCCGAAGCACTTACACAACTCTTACACATTATATAACACTATTTAGTGGCAGTCAAACCATTTTGTCTTCGATTGAAGAAATCAGTCCTACAGTTGTGACAGAGATTGCCGGACAAACACAGGACACGACCGCAGATGTATTGCCAAACATTCGGTTCACTCAACCCTCTCAAAGTCCGACCAAACAATCTAATGATTTGTTGTCAGCTTTTGTTCAAAGCATTAGCACTCTATACACAACTCATACCTATTTTACGACTTTATTCAGCGGAACCACTTCTTCTGTGTTGAGTCGCAAACAGACCTCTTCTTCTTTAGTTACGCTATACGTTCCCCAATCGGTTGCTCTTCAATCCACTCAAATCCCAATGGAATCAATATCATCTTCCGAAGGAACACAAGCCCTGGTTGAGGCCACCCCTGTCTTTGATAGTGATGGTTATCTCACTTATCCACCACACGATGCTTCCAAATGGAGTTCCATTCGATCAATTCAACCGTCGCTCAGAATCGATAGCAGTAGTTATGAAGTAATCGATTCGAGTATTATTTCCAAAGTATTTGAAGACCTCAGAAGCTCTGAAGGTTTGACAGAAGAACAGTTGTCATCAGTGGTGGCAGAAGTGGGCGCTTCCACTACAGTCATTGATGGCTCTACAGTTGTTTTCTTCACAAATTTCATTCTTCCGACTGCTGTTTCCGACGATACTATGGTGTCCACCGATTCTAGTAATGGAGCTAAAGGACCGGCAGGCGATTTGGTCAGTTCGCTCCTCATTAACGCAGATATGTCTTTACTTAACGATCTTCTGGCGTCAAGAATTTCATCGGTGAGAGCGGGCAGCACTGTTTCACCCATTTATGTCACTCCACATTTGTCCTCTGAACCTGGTTCTGAAGCTACTGCTATCAAACCCGGGGCTGTAATTGAATTGAGTGACTTATTGGACGGGGCTAATCTTGCTGGAAATATTGGAGAAGCCATAAAAGACATAGTTCATATTTTAGCCAAGGCTCCTAAAGGAAAGAACGGCACTCAAGAGGTTGATCGGATCAGTCCTCAAAAGGAATTGCCTCCGAGAGAAGGAGTGGCGGTAAGCAATTCTCAAGAACCGGTTTATATACCATTGGGTGCAATACATAAACCCAGTTATTCGGAGGTCAATGAAAATACCCAAACGAAAGACACTAAAACAAGAAGACTAGAAATCGGTGTCTCCAGAACTGTCGGAGTGGACGGATCCACTACTTATACCGATTCCCATAATGTGGTTCATATAAGTTCGCAAAAACTCTTAGTCGAGCCCTCTATAGATACCTCTCAAAGACTTCATCATTTGTCAGTTGAGAGTCAGAGACCAACGCCTTTATTGTCATCCAAAGTGATCAGAACAACAGTTATGCCAAAAGCCGCGGTCAGTAGAGTGTCTTCAGGAGCCACCACTATATTCTTCACAGACACGGCCCAAATCGGTGGTAAAATACCCTCTTTTATTGACTCGAACTCACCCATAGAGTCAACAAAATATGTAACGAGTGTTGAGAGCTCTATAAGGACTCTCACTTTGACCACAACTAAGGTCTGTAGACATAATTCATTTGTCAGTCATTTTAAATAACATTTGATAACAGGTTTACTACACTCGAGACTCACCATTGACTATAACATCAGTGCTGACCACCACAATCCCTCCCCGAACGTTTGTGTCCACCATAGTTGGATCCCGAACAATCTTGGGCATTTCCGGTGAATCACAAACCGAAGGCATAGTACCAACTCAAGTGGTCAAAGGAAATATGGCCACAACTGTCACCACAACCACTTTGGTCCACAACTCGATGACCACTACTGTAGTCAGGACTTTGGTTATCCCAACGGCTACTAAATCAGTGACCGTTTCAGATACTAAGCTCCCTTTCCAGAGACCCACTAGAAAACCGGGAACAGGTCCATTCAGAGCCCCTACCAGAGCACCAGAAACTCCCAAACCTTTCAAAACGTCGGCACCTCGACCTCGAGTGCCATATAAACCTCCGCCACCGGCTGAACCTCCAGTGCTCAGTGGTGTAAATGAGAGTCCATTTATTACAAATAAGAGACCGACAGCAGCTCCGACACCGAAAACTACAACTCGTCCCAGTATTTTAGATATCGATCAGTGCAAACCCGGGTGCAATGCCGCAAATAAAGAGGTCTGTAAAGAGATGGACGGAAAGTACAGATGTGACTGCAGGCAGGGCTTCATCAGGAAGAACGACGATCTTATTTGTCAAGGTAAGTTTGACCTGAGAAAGTGTGAGAACAATGGTTACTGATTATTGGATTACAGAATTACAAAACTATGTGGTCGTCGTTCGGGTTATGAAAGTGGGAGAGTCAGAAGTGACCTGGTTCTCACAATTCTCCAACAATAGTTCCGACGAATATCAAAATTTGGCCAAAATGGCTAAAAATCAAGTGGACACCGCCTATTTGGCCACTGATGTTAAAGAGAGTTATGTCGGCGCTGATGTTCTTGGCATAGATAAGGTGGCCGACGGGGGAAATGGAGTTTTAGTTAATTTAACCGTTCGTTTGACTAAACGAAATAATTTAGACGAAGATATTCTTCGCGAAACTTTAGTCAAAAAATTAGAACAAAGCTCAGAAATATTACCGAACCCACAATCAGTGTCCGCCGATGTCGAAGAAGTTATCGATTTTGATGAATGCAGTTCTGAAGAACACAACGATTGTGCCGCTTCTGCGCGTTGTATAAATGAACCTGGCACTTACAGGTGTGAATGTCTTAATGGATATCCAGATTTGGACGTTTCACTTCCCGGAAGAGTCTGTGCCTCAGAGATCAAAGGATGTGAGTTCTGTCACGGAAGGGGTGACTGTATTCGGGACGACTCGGGACAAAGCAATTCCTGCAAATGTCATCGAATGTATTTGGGAAGAAGATGTGAAATAAATGGCCTGCGTAAGTTTATCACTTTTTACAGTCACTAGTTATTTGTCTCTTATTTGACTGGTTATCCAGTTTTATACCTCGTTTACTCTTAACTTAAATTCTATTTCGAAGAAATGGGTTAAATCGAAATTTCAATTTTCATCCCAAATATTGAATCAATTTTTGAAATATAATCAAACTAATTATCAACGGCTTTAATCTAATACCCGAAACGTTCTTGTTAATTCTAATCAGAGATTAACTCATCTATAGTATTATGAGTTCTGATTTTAAATTAACGTCACATTACGTGACTAATACCCCATTAACTGATTATTCAATTGAATGAATCGATTTAAAGGCATTATATGACAACATTTACTTAAAATTAATGAATTCTGAATCTCATGAATGCTAGGCTTCGCTCAATTCTGCATTTGAGAAATGATCTGACTTTTAAATGTTCGTGCAAACCTTTCAATTAAATAACCATATATTTGAAATCTTTCAACATTTCTGAATGGTTTAAAAGACCATAATGCTTTAAATATCAACTATCGACTAATTTCTGGTTTATAAAAGAAAAGAAAAAGATGAAAAATTATCTTGTTAAAAAATATCCGGATTCCCTCAATGCATAAAAAATAAGAAATACGATGAAAAATAATTTGATTAGTTTTGGTTGAATTCAATTTTTCGAATAATAAAAAATTATCGGAAATTACTTTTAGATAATTAGATTAATTGATTTGAATTTTTCATTCCAATGATTTTATATGACTTTTATTTCATGGATAGTTTTGGCGATTTTGTTGCCGATCGCAGCCATTCTGTGCATTGTCTCGATTTGTTGTATTGTCTATTGCTGTCGAAAGTGGAGGAAACGCACAATTTCTAAGGGTTTCAGAAACCTATCGTCATTTGGGCCGACAGTAATCGGAGGAACGTTAGACCGAAAAGCAATGTTAGAGACTTCGAGTGAAAGCAGTGACCACTTGCGGTCTCACGTCTACGACGGGCCCGGAATAGTACCGGTATTACCAATATTACTCTTCTCTCAAATAAGGGACTTTCTTAACAATCACTTTACTATTGAATCTATAGAATGATCCAAATGGAAGTGTATCCCATCGAAGAAGAGAAAGTGAGCCCAGTCTAGACCGAAGTATGGGATCCCTGGGCGGGCCTTACAATAGTTTGCCTCCACAGATAGTCATACCCCGTGCGCGGCACTCGTCTCAACAGGTAAACTATGCCATACATCGCGGACAGATGTATATGTGGTGATCACTCGATGAGTGGTTACTTTACATAATCACCTCTTGTGGCCAATCAATAATTATTTGCTCACACATCACATCTGTATATAACACGTTATAATTAATGTAATTTCATTGAGCTTTTAATGTTTGGCCCTAAACGTCGGCCCCTTAGCCGACCCGTTAGTGCCACTTAAGCAGCAGAAATGCAGCGCTTTTTAAAATAACTTTTGTATTGAACTCTCGTTTTAATTAAATAAAATGTTTTATTTGTCTGTTTATGTGGTGTTGGCTTTACTTTGAGTTTATATATTGGGTCTGTTTTTGGCTGAGCTCTCGATACCAAACATTTACCAAAACTTAGTTAAAAATTGAGAAAAATATTTTTTATTAAACGGTTTATTACTTATCACTAATTTTAGGGATTCTATACATCAGAAAATCAGGAGTCTATGAAATACCAATTTCTTGATACTATGCCCACACTTGCAGTCCACGAAAGGGCTCATATCCCAGATATCTATCCTTTTGAGAGTAGAGGCGGTCAAATGCAGACCTCTTCGAGGATATCCACTATTAAAACTGGAAAGAGAAGTGATTTGCGCAAAGAAGATGATACCAAAAGCCTGGTATTACTCTTGAATTCAATCAGTTTTGTAGTTTTGATGATTAATTCGATAATTTAGAACTCAATAAAGTCGTCTTCAGTGGTAAGTCGTCGTCTTTCAGGTAATTATTATCATAAAAACAAAACTTCGCGACAAGTATTCGACAAATACGACTGCGACTGGAAAAACACTCAAAAGCAAAGACATCACGACTACCAGCGCCGACCTAAAAGTGTATCTGAAATACTCAGGTATGAAATTTGAGACAACTGTTCTCTTTTTTATTAGACTTCCCATAAAAACAGATTAATTGAATTTTTGATAAGAAAAACAAAACTAAAGACGTTTTTTGTGAAAAACAAATGAATAGACATATCATTTCCATTCTATACTCACTTCTAATGATTAAAAATTAATGAATTTCTTTAGTCATAGTATTGAACCAAAAATAAAAGCATTATATTCTCCATTAATTGAAAAATAAGATTACAGTTAAAGCTCTTCTTTTTTATCAAAATTTAATCGACTTTTAGTCCTTATTTTATAAAACATTTATTAAGATTGAGAAAATAATTTCTGATTCCTGTGATGTCTTCAATTCCTAATTCTTTGATGAGATTAAATCTTTTTGGATAATTGATTACAAACATTAGGCAATGATTTGAAATCAATTTCTAATCAGATTAAAAGGTCGCCAGAAATATATCATTTAGTCAACAGATAATTGATTTTCAGTTTTTTCTATTTACTGCCATTTGAAAGCAAATAAAGTAGCGTGTTCACTTACCTTTCATGATTCATTATGTCGTCAAAGTGGAAGAACTTTCCATAAACAAGATATATGACAACTATTTCGGAAAATCTATTTTGGTTTCAATTCAATGAAATTTGATTTTGAGACCACTTATAGCAAACAATCTATTATTTGTGTGTATTTTCTTGATTTCCAATGAAAGGTGAGCTCAATATTTGAGCTCTAATTAGTTATATTAAATGTCCATGTTTCTAGAATTAACAAAATTCTCTGCGATTATATCAGTAGATGTAGTGTCAGAGCTGTGCTAATTAGCTAGGAGAGTTGTTGATAGTATCCAATTAAGAAAACGTGGAAAACAATTGAGGGTTTGATGTGTTAACCGAATAGATAGTAATAAAATGGGAGAAATATAAAAAGATTTATTCGATCAGAAATACTGCCTCAGAAGCCGGTCGTTCCTTCGAAGAGATCACTTCTCGTCCGCCCACTCATAGGCTTACAAACGACTTCACTCACAACTCATCACAAAACGTAAGCTTTTAATTCTCGGATCAAATGTTGCAAAATATTTATCACTCGAATTAAAAATAAAATTAGCCAATAATGAGATGAGTTCGACAAATATTTTGATCAAATCATCAAATTATCTTGATAATCTATATAAAGTTACATTTGAAAGTTGCTTTATTTTTCAGGAACGATGCGCTTTAGATGAGTGGGACTATGATTCTGGTGCTTCAAAAACATTCAAAAATGATTTATTTTCACTGAATTCTACGCTTACGAGTCATCAACAAAACTGCTTTCGAAATAATACAGACTTTAAATTATTTTTTTAGTTTTCTGTTTAAAAATTTAAATGATTTTTGAATCTATGAGTTCATTATTATTATTATTATTATTATTATTAATTTTATGTTTGATTTTCTGTTATTTATTTTGACCATAATTTGTATAATTATTAATTATATATTGAAATCTAATCTCTAATCTCTTTATACCCTATATTTTGATAATTTTAAAGGTTTTATACAATTCGACTCATTTCAGGCTAATGTTTTAAAATAAGCTAGTTTATAAATCACTGATTTGACAGCCAGAGTTCAATTGAGTGAAATCATTTAAATAACTAATAATTCACAAAATTTAATGTTTAGGTTAAGGCAACGCTTCCTTATTCTGTGCCATAAAACAAAATTAGAAAATATTCGAAATAATTGGAAATTTTTATTTACTTCAATAAAAATGTCTAAATATTTGAAATAATGAGTTGTGATGTGTCTCTAAATATTGATTCTGGAGTTGGGCAACAAATACACTCTTTTCCTGACTCTTACGCTGAAATTCCGGGACTGAAGACGCCTCTTATTTTTGTCAATGAATGTGTCGGCGCCAGTCATCGACACTGAATGAGATATTTTTTGGGAATTCGTCGGAAAACTAAATTAGGACTGAATTGCAATATATTTGAAGATTGATTGTTGAGAATTGCATTTTTGAAATGAAACACAAATATTCTTCGAAGCAATTTATTTATTCACAGTTTTTGACAAATACTACAAACATGTAAATTACAAACTAATCGAATCGATCCCAAGAATATCTAATACTTCTCTCGATTCTCAACGATTTCTATTCCTTCACAGATTTAACGAATGATATTTAATAATGAATTATAGAAATTAAAATAAATAAAGGAATGTCTTCTTATGATTAGTTAAATAAATGCTGTAATCGACTGTTTTCTCAACTTTTGAGAACAATTTCTTCGTTTTCACCAAAGCTTTCGTAAAGATAACAAATTCTTCAGTTGTCGACAGTTTTGTATATTAAACAAAATGAAGTCATATCTTGTTTTCTGAAAAATATAAAAATAAGAATAAATTCTGACAACAAATGAGATTCTATTCGTGGTCGGAGAGTGACTCCGGGCGCCTGTCGTCTTGTGAGCGCGGGTGGCAATTATAGTCACATAGGATACCACTTAAACTCTTATAGGAGTACTAATACTGTCATCACTTTTTGTCGAACATCTCTTAAAGAGAAAAGTAACGAATCGCAGAGTAATCACAATTGTTTTCTTTCTCATACTAAGACTCCTACAGTTGATCACAATTTGACCAATTCTTTGTTTTCTCTAAGTTCAGAGCTCTACAGTTAGTAGTTAACAAGTTTATACAACAAATAAACACTATCCTCAATATTACTTCACTTTTTGATAACAATCAATGAGTAAATGATTAATATCTAAAAGAATTCTTTTCGTTATAACATTTGCATAAAGTCTGAGCACTGAATATATTTACTGAATATACTGATAATATCGAAGGATTAACCATAAAAATAATCAAAATATAACTGATTTGGCAATATTTTGAAGGATTTCCTCACAATTAGCTTATTATTTGTTTATTGAGCCCATTATTACTCGTTTTCTGATATAAATAAATGATTGAGTGCTTACATGAAAGCGATTCCAACATTGCTGGACAGAGAAGAGTTGGAGAGTCTATATCCAGGAGCAAATCAAAGGCTAGTGTCACTGAATTGTCATGTCTACCGCTAGAGACTAATCTGACAGCAGTGTTGCCACACGCCACCTCAACCCGGTGCTTAGCTGTGTCATGCATAATGTAATTTAGGAAAAATGTCACAAATTTTTCTTTGTCTTACTCGGTATAGAATCAACTCCACAGAAGTCTTCAGCTACAGTCATGAGGTGGGGGTCGAGCCCATCGCCGCCAAGAATTTCCACGTAATCTCTAATTCCTTTCTCTTTACACTATTTTTAATAAATTTAGGTTTCATTTCAACAAAAAACATAAATTAATAAATTTCACTGAATTGTGATCATTAATCAGTGATAAACTGACCTGTCTTATTACACCAGTTTCCACATCGAGTATGTGTGGTTGACTTAAATTGGTGAGTCTTCTATTGTGAGCGCCCACACTCATCGCTAATAATCGGAAACTCTCGGGAAAAATAATTGAGATAGTACAATTGATTGGTTGGCCATAATTCCTGAGTGTATACACTCCCTGAGGATTCTGAAGAACTGTATTACAGGCTGTGGACAGAAATCAAAGATCAGTTAACAGTTACTCCAGTTTTTACAAATCAAAGTTCTTTGAAATTTTTATTCATTTATTTTTCATTTTTGGAGAACTGGGTGACACTCATTCTGGTCAATAGTGTTGTTTACTCTTGTACAATTTATCTAATCAAGATTTGAAACAAATTTTGAATTATAAATAATATTATATTTTGTTTTAGAAAATTGATTATTCCTTTAAATATAAAAACAATTTGATAAATAATTAGACAATTCTTTTGGTTATTCCCACTCGTAATTAGTTTTCTGCTTAATTTACTTTTCAAAATTGTCCCTAGTTATTTGCTCAATTTCAAACAGGGTAAATTAAGTAAAGCGCAAACAGAGATTAATTTGAATAATCAATGAATAATATAATTTTTTTTTTTGATGGCATTATGCGATCCATTAAAACAGATTACATGACTTAATCCTCGACAATGTCTACGATTATATTCAATACAAAACATGCGATGAGATAAACAAAAGGAAGAGTCGGTCTTCTTATCTAAGATTTGTCGGGAAATCCTTTTTAATTGAGAAACAAATAGTCGTTCACTGATGTAAACCTCGAAACGATGGCATCGATGGCGGAAAAGAGTATTATTTATTCTAAATAAACATGTTTTCGGTCACTTCATATAATATTCATAAGAATACGTTCCGATAACCACTTTAACTGAAATGGACCTTGTCGGCTTCAATTCTCTTTAATCAAGTTTATTAGGTCTAAATAACAAGTACAAAGTTACCGGCTGACCAAAGTGGGGAAAATAGGGACCTATAGAGGGGTTCAAAGAAATTTCCAGACAGAGGGTTTTGGTATGACCCTTGTGGTAACTGCTTTAAATCAGACATGGACTAATCGACCCTTGCTCAAGTTTGCTTTAAATGTTTTTAATGATATGATTGATTTGATTGATGGCGATTCACATGGAACTGAGAGAAGTGACTCTTCTGAACATTGAGCCAATAATTGGGCAAATAATTGGTGGACTTCAGGTCTTCCTAAAATGCGGTAAAACTATTTCTGTCATAATAAGGGTTTATGAATATGAATAAAAAAATACTTCAGTGAAGGATATAAAGACGACGATAACCAATTAGAGTTTGGAGAAAATTTCAATAGGTTTTTAATTTTAATAAATGTTATGTTATTTTGTATTTGATGAAAAGTCTAAAACAATTTTTGCTAAATTATCTGAAACAAAATTCACAAAAGCATACAACGCAATGTGTCTGATTAGAGGTTTTAATTTAAACGAACAGATATTTGATTTTTCACAGAATATGATTGAAAGAATATATTCAGCGGTCATTGGCGGTCATTGGCAAAATAAAAAAAAGTAGGGATGCGAGCTGAAAATTCCACAAAATTTTATTATTTTTGATTATTCTCACAAAATTCACTGAAATTGTCATCCCTACTCGAAAGCAATATCGATTCACTATTTCCATAATTTGGCGAAAATATGAATACATAAGTCGTGTAACGAATTTGATTGAAAACAACTCTCAATTGTGCCGCAAATGAGTTATCAAAAATTTAAACAAATTATTTTCCATAATATTCTTATTTTCCCGAAACAACTAAACCGTTATATAGATTTCTGTTGAATTGTAAAAATGAGCAGGGTCAGGGCATTCAATTTTTTGAAATACAAAATTATATAATCGTAGAAAAATTATAGACTTATATAATTCAGTGATCACTCGATAGGCTTTGCAATTATTCTCAAAAAAAGAATTAAAAAAGGAAACTGATATTCAATTCTCTTGTTTTTGAATTAATATTATTGAGTTATGCTTTAAAATTATTAATATAAATGTATCAAGCTAACTCTAAATCGAAGTTCACTCCAGATTTTATTGTGTTTAAGAAATTCATTGATTAAATAAACCATAAAAGTTAAGTCATATGAAATCAAATGTAAATCTCATGTTTATAAAAATATTTTTGAATTCATCTTAAAAGCTGAGAACATATTCACTGGACTTCTCTCCCAATCGTCTCATTTATTTGAACAAAAATAATATATTTATCAGTTGTCAAATATATTGGGTTATATGCGGTGATGCCCAAACACCTTTGGTCAGGGGAGGGTAAGACAACATTTTTTCCTCAGAGGGTAAGATGAGGGTATTTTTCTCGAGCCTCAGGGGCGGATGAAATTTTCCGAGCCCTAAAAATCAAAGGGGAGACCAAGGTAAAACAAATTTGCCACCTCGGCGGAGGAGGGGGTTCTCTTGGCCAAATTTTCATGTGGAGTGTTTTGGCTATACCCCCCTTGGGCATCACTGGTTATATGTTAGGTGACTTCAATTACATTTTGATTGAATTATTGATCTGTCAGCTAATGTTAATATTATTGAAGTTTAAATGTTTATAATATAAACAATAAATTCTAATAATTTTTCTAAAGCAAAGTTTTTTTTATGTTTTCGGGTAATTTATTTCTGTAAATTAATAATCGTTTCTCACATATGAAGCACTGTATCTCTGAAAATCGATTATTGGATTGTACAGGTCAGTCAATTTCTCAAATTATCATAATTTATTTAATACGTCATTTAAAAATTTTCTCATTCTGATCAACGGACAGACCTTTGGTAACCAATGATCACATTCCAGAACTTAAATATTTTTCTCAGTCATTTGTGATTTCCCTCTAAACCTATTTTTTTTTCACAAAAATCGGAAAATATAGAGAAATACACACAAAAAAAAACTTTATTCTTAGTAACTTAATATTATTGTTAATATCAATAATAAAGTATTAAATTAATTTCGTTTTGATTCTTAAAGTTTTTTGTTTTTTAGATTTCACTGAAAATCAATATAAAAGATAAATTCAATAAAACCAGTGATGTCTGAGGGGACCGATTGATATACCCCTCAGTTTTCAAATTCGGATCATTTCTAAGAAAATGTTATTTTGTAAAAAGTGTTCGATAAACGTCTCATTGAATTATAATGTATTTAGTTTTGAATAAATCCAATTATTTTTGTTTATGCAAATCAAAAGTTGATAAATGGATGAAAATAAATGTCACTCACGCTTAGGGTTGGGTATAAACCTGACGCGAACAGTGAATCCCTCTCCTCGGGCAGGAATACGGAATTCAAGTAAACCGACGTTCTGTGAAGTTCTGAAAGATTTCCAGGGCTTCGTAACTCCGCAATATTCTTGATATCTTTTGTTTCTAGGTAGCTGATGGTCTTCAGTTCCAGGAAAGAACTGGCCGTTAAGTTCCCAGCCGTCGACAACACTTAAGAGTCCTCCCTTAGCACAGCTTACGTCAAACTCATCGAACTCAAACTCAACCAGGTAATCGGGTTCAGAGATAACATAAAGACCACAAATGTTTTTATAGCCTTCGGACTGAAACCTATAGGTGTCCTCTTCTGACTTCACATAAACACATTCTGTTAAATAGATTTAAATATATTAGAGATAAAAGAGAAGTGAAGTTTGATTTGCATTCAACTCTTTAATAAACTCTTTAATAAACCCGTCGTCTAATTGTTAACTCAATTTTTAATAAGTTTTCCATTTGCGGAATATTCCGGTTTATAGCAATCGGTTGGCTAAGAATGTCCTTGCTTAAAATCAGTTTTGCTATAAACCAGTGACTCTAACATTATAGAGGCCATTGGACAACACTTTCTTGCTTTGCTATAAACGGCAATTGATAATGCACAGGTTGCTTTTAGCTTGAATATACTGTAATTTCTTACAGTTTGAACTTGGTCATATATTTGAATGTGATTGTGAACAGTTATAAAAAGGTAACTTAAACAGTATTAAAGATATATTCACCTGAATTGTGATGCAATGAAATGCCATTAAATGAATTGATTAGAGTCGAGAAAAATGTGAGTAAATTGAAAATTTGGTGAAACATTCTTTTCATTTAGACGTCGAGAATATTAAAACTTATAAAAGTTGTCAAAACTTTGAACTTTCGTTAACTTAATTAAGTGATAGACTAAAACTGAATTTGAACTTGGTTAATAATCGATTACTTGCTAATTTGAGATCATTATAAATAAAAAGCGAAACGTTAAGCAATATTTAGTGCTTCTCTACAAACAAATAATGAAAGTTTGATAAGTGATTGAATGCCAAGTATTGGATTTATCCAAACGTTAACAAGTGATGAGCACAACCTAAGACTAGATTCTCTCATAGGCATCAAATATTTATATGGATGAGAAAGCTTTCCACTGCTGGATAGGGAGGAGGTTTCGCGCATCTCATCTCACTATTCGCTCAGTGCTCTCATAAATACTAATGTTGTGACAAACTTCGGAGACCTGTCGCCAAACGTTAACACATTTTTTCAAACTTCGATCATCTCTAAGAAAATATTATTTTGTAAGAAGTGTTCGATAAACGGCTCATCATTTATCAATAAATTCAAGCAATAATACAATTATCATATACTACAACGATTCGTTGTCATCCACTGAAACTGTTGAGAATCTCAACTTGAGATACAAAGGGGATCACCACTAAAACTATTATAAATATTCAATAATTGTGTGCCATTTGGGAACTCTTCCTTCAATGAGAATTTCAAATATAAGTCGATCCAGAATAAAGATCATTGAGTAAATATATCATAAATTTGATAGTTTGTCCATTTTTATGCCAAACTCAAAAAATTAAAATAGATGTTGGAGTGACAGCGAACAGAGAACAGCCAATACCCTTAACTCACAGACAAATCTAATTTTGAAAACCAAAATAATTGAGATATATTTGAATGTTTGGACTCAATTCAGATAAAACTAACCAAAAATGATATAAATATTAGAGAAAAATGAAAAATGTAATTATTAGGGCTGTGCTCGACAGCCATCACTTAAAATGGGAAATTGAAAAAGTCCTCCCCTTAGGCTCTTAATTAATCTATAACATAGAAAAGCGACCGCTCGGTGTATACCTAATTAGGGTTTCCTCCAAAACCTATTTACTATTCCAAAAAAGTCAGTAATTGTTTCACATTATCAATAATGACAATAAAATTTACAGTGTCCAGGCTAAATTTTGTAATCTCTTGAAATTGTAAACAGAGTTTGTTGGAGCGGATAACGAATGTAATCAAAAAGAAGAAAAGTTTCATTAAAAGAGTCAACAAAATTAACATTTTTTGGAAAAACAATGTCCACAGAATGGATGGCCAAGCTCATCCACCTCAGAGGGGGTATTAGGTGAGAGTCTAAGCTTTAATGGGGTTCCAAAACTCAGAGGAAGGTATAAAGGGGCATAAATTGTTCCAAGCTATACGCCCTTGGCCATTTCTGGTCTTAAGTGACTAGACTTGAAATTAAAGTTCATTTAAAAGATAGTCTAATACTGTTGTTGGTGTAGATATACACCGATATATCATTTAGTTAACCTGGATTAGTTGCAAATACTTTATTTCAGATCATTTTGAGTAAAGCCGATGACAGTACAGTACTTCTATTTCTACGAACATAGGATCCCCTCCAAGAGCTTCGGTCCCAACAATATCGCCCCTAAACTTGGTGAAAATTCCTAATAGCAGGGAATTTGAATTCATTTTGAATAATATTTGTCACCTCTGAAATCAACCTCTAATTGAGAAGACTGTTGCCACCACAAAATGAACTTGTTCATTGTCTAAATATTTAGTCGAAACACTTAAGTAATTTTCACTCAGTCTTAAAATAAAATTTGAGAAATTAATATCTCAGATCAATTGATTGGTTTCAATGTCATCTATAATTGGAATGTGCAAGAGCCTCATATATGTATAACTGATATGAACTTTATTCAACTTGAGAGCGGATTTTCCGCTGCAAAACAAGAGGTCATAAGAAGTAGTTTTAATTTATGTGACAAACACTTCATTTCAAACATTCATTGAATTTCTCGAATTTATTTCTTTTCACAAAAACCCGAATTTGAGCTCAAATTTCTCCTCGAATTCAAGTATTTCCCAAATTTTTTTTTCGTGGTTTTCCCATTTTATTGTCCAATTGGCAGAAGGGTTCAAATGACGCAATCAGTCTTCAGGCGATTCCTTCGAGAACTCGACTAATATATCAATTTATAACATATTCTGTAAATATTTTAAATTATTATAAAATTTGTTTTTTTAAATAATGTAAACATAAAAGTATTCGTTCACTAAATTAAAAATACATTTAGATTATGACAATTAGAGCTCAATTAAAATTCAGAGCACCTTGATTCAAAATTAATATTAACTCTCATTTGAATCAATGCATCAAATTGTTTGTCATTTAACGTAATCATAGTTAAATCAACGTTAATAATTAGCCAAATTGTACTAGCTCATCAGATATGCATACAAACACTCATATTTGAGACATTTCTGTTTGAAGGTTAAATCTAAGACTTGTTTGATTTTTCCTCAATAAAAGTGAATAACTTAATACCTTGATCATAATAATCTTAGAATATCTAGGATTGCATTATTTGGAGGTCTTATAGCCACTGACTGAAGGAAATTAGATTTTAAATTTATATTTTTTTCACTTATGTTAGAAGTTATGTACCTAGATGTACGCCTAAATGAGACTAATGTTAGAATGTCATTCATCCACTGACTCATCCAAAATGTAACAAGATTATTTTATAAATGGTTTTCAGTCTATTTTCTTTTCCTTTGGGTTAGATTTTTCTGACTGAAAATTAGTCAACATTTTTAACGTCGCTTTTGTGTGAATTGTGTTTACCTTTTCTTCAATATTTACGAAGTGTTAAATATTATTTGTTTTAACTAAATTGTCAAAATGAAGTTAGTTGAGCATGCTAATTCTCACTGACTGGTCATTGGTCACCACATGCCTCACTCCATATCTTTACTCAGATCTTATCATTTGAGTTACTATTAAATCAAAGTTTGAGTGAAAGTAAAAAAAGTAAAAACTCGACTCTCTTTTAGTTAAAGTTTTTGTGTTTTCATTAAAATAACGACAAAAATGAGTGAAATTAATAACATTTTTGTAGTCTTAAAGTCTTATATAATAAGCAATCAATTGATTGAACCACAAATCATGACGTTATCCTTAATTGTGGCCATTTTTGTCATTGCGGCGGTTATTGCGGTTCTCACTTACAGAAAATCGCTTTTAAGGCCCGCTATTAAGACCGTATTTCCCGATCCAAATCTTCCCCGATTCCGAAAGAGAGACAAGGTCATGTTTTACGGCCGTAAAATGTTGCGATCGGTGCGATCTTCACTTCAGGCCACCCGTGAGTACTTCATTCCACTCTTTTATTTGATCCGAAATAAATTTGTTTTTATTGAAGGACTTCGGGGCCGAAAACGACAAATGGTTTTACGTTTTGCTAAAAAAATTCTTCGCATTAAAAGAGATCAACCGCTGACTCTTCAGGTGAGTGAACCCTCTCAGGCCTTCTTAGAGGAAGAGATTGGGGATCAGTGCGAACAACCACTACCTCCAGAAGTGATTTATATGCTTAAAAGTATTCGTGTCTTTGGATTCTTCGATAAACCACTTTTCCTGGAGTTGTGTAAAAATCTGGAATTCGTTAGCGTTCCAAAGGGTCAGCACCTCTTCTCAATCGGCGAACCCGACGACAGTATATATATCGTACAAACGGGTCGACTCCAGGTCTCAATTAATGAATCGGATGGCAATGAATTGATCTTAAAAGAGGTTACTGTGGGTGAGTCCATCGCCAGTATGCTCTCAGTAATGGATGTCCTCACCGGACATTTGGCGCCATTCAAAACGGTTTCGGCCAAAGCTATCGAAGAAAGTGTTATAATTCGACTTCAAGTGGAACTCTTTAAACAACTTCTGGAGAAATATCCGGAATCATTAGTCCGTGTGGTCCAAGTGATTATGGTTCGCCTCCAAAGAGTCACTTTCACGGCATTACATCATTACTTAGGACTGACCACTCAGTTGCTAAATGCGGGCCATATTAACAAACAGAGATCCATATCTGTTGTCCAACAATTGCATTCGACAAACAGTTGCAGTCCTCCCAAATCGAGTCCCTCTCGTCCGACATCACTCCCCACCCAAACATTACAGCACTCGTATTCTTATTCTGGAAGTGATTCTTCAGAATTGAAAAATATATTGAAAGTAATGGCAAATAATGAACAGAGCGTAGGAGAGGAACAGCCAAACGAGGAGTCGACGGCATCCGATCAAAAACCAATCGAAAGAAAGAAATCAGATTTGGATTCTCCCCGAAGACAGAAGTCTTTGAACACATACTTCGGTCCTCCAGAAAACCAAAAGTTGAAACGTCGGCGCTCTTTCATGTATAACGAGATTCAAATTCAGGGTCTGAGCGATGACGAGATCTTCAACATTGCAGTCGACGGACTTCAGCAGCACTTGAATATTGAGGACCGAAAACTGGTTCAAAAGAAATTGATTGTCAAAGACTATAACTCTGGTGTTTGTCTTACGAGTGAAGACACTCACGAAGAGAACAATCTTTTCTACGTATTGTCCGGTTCTATAATAGTGTCGCAAAAGTCAATCGATAGGGACGAAGAAAACATCTTATATGTGGTATATCCGGGAGAAATAGTGGGCGCTCTCTCTGTCATCACTGGAGAGCCATCACTTTTCACAATTAAAACTCGTCAGTCGTGTAAAGTGGGAGTCATTACAAAAGACAATATTTATGACATTCTGACAGAACATCCAAAATCAGTCCTCCATTTGGCTCATGCAGTGGTCAGACGGTTGTCTCCATTTGTTCGTCAAATTGATTTCGCATTAGATTGGATTCACTACGAGTCGGGGCGGGCTATCTATAGACAGGGAGATAAGTCTGACTGCACTTATATTGTGCTGAGCGGTCGATTGCGTTCAGTGATTACGCGACCAAACGGTAAAAAAGAGTTCGTTGGAGAGTACGGAAAGGGAGATCTCGTAGGACTCGTAGAAGTAATTACTCAAACCCCCCGCTCAACCACAATAATGGCGGTCAGAGATTCAGAACTGGCAAAACTTCCCGACGGTTTGGTTGAAGCCATAAAAATAAAATACCCGGTAGTGGTCACCCGACTCATTCACCTCTTGGGTCACCGTTTACTCGGAAATCTGCAAAACCATACACTGAGTGCACAGCCATTCTCAGCGGCGGAAATGGGTTGGCGGCCGACGGGATCCAATTTCACTACAGTAGCACTTCTCTCGGTGACAGATGACGTTCCTCTCCAAGCATTTGCAATGGAATTATATCACGGATTGACTTCAATTGGAACCGTTTCGCACTTGACCTCAGAAATTGTTCGAAAATCTTTGGGACCGACGGCCTTAGAAAAGCAATCGGAGTATAGGCTGTGCTCGTGGTTAGCCCAACAAGAAGACCAGCACAGAATTGTACTGTACCAGTGCGATTCCCACTTCTCCACGTGGACACAGAGGTGTATACGTCAGGCAGACTGCATATTAATCATAGCGCTGGCAGATCACGAGCCCTCAGTCGGGAGCGTCGAAAAACAATTGGAACATTTGGCGGTCAGGACTCAGAAAGAGTTGGTTTTATTGCATAAACTCGATGCTCACAAACCTCAGAATTCTGTCCTCTGGCTTAATATGAGGTCCTGGTGTTCATCACACCATCACATCCGTTGCCCCAAACGAGTCTTTAAAAACAGATCTCTGGCGAAGACCAAAGAAATATATGAAGCCGTCTTCAATAACCCCCCTTCCATTCACTCAGATATCTCTCGTTTGGCTCGTTTCCTAACAGGAACCTCCATCGGTCTTGTATTAGGCGGAGGGGGTGCTAGAGGTGCGGCTCACGTGGGTATGATCAAAGCCATTACTGAAGCGGGAATACCTATTGATATGGTCGGAGGCGTCTCTATTGGAGCCTTTATGGGCGCCCTTTGGTGTCAAGAAAATGATTTGACAACATTTACTCAAAAGGCAAGGGCCTGGTCTCACGGAATGACCTCATATTGGCGTCAGATCTTAGACCTGACATATCCGGTGACTGCAATGTTCACCGGACACGCCTTCAATCAATCCATTTATAAAGTGTTCGATGAAAGACAGATCGAAGACCTTTGGCTGCCGTACTTCACTCTGACCACAGACATCACGAGTAGTTGTCCGCGAGTGCATAGACACGGCTCCTTGTGGCGTTACGTCCGGTCATCCATGTCTTTGTCCGGTTATTTGCCCCCTCTTTGCGACCCCATTGACGGGCATTTGCTTTTGGACGGGGGTTATGTCAATAATTTACCGGCAGATGTAATGCGAGATGTGATGGGCGCAGAAACTATCCTCGCCATAGATGTCGGCAGTCAGGATGTCTTGGATATGACCAATTATGGCGACACTCTAAGCGGTTGGTGGCTCCTATGGAAGCGCTGGAATCCCTTCTCAAAGCCGGTTCGAGTTCCGAACTTACCTGAAATACAATCGCGATTGGCTTATGTCAGTTGTGTTAAGCTCTTGGAAGAAGTGAAACAAAGCGATTACTGTACATATATTCGGCCCCCAATAGACAAATACAAAACACTCCAATTTGGAAGTTTCGACGACATAATGGAAGTCGGTTACAATCACGGGAAGGTCCTCTTCGCTGCTATGCGTTTAGGACACCAAAAGCCATTGCATTCTCTCCTACACGAAGAGCGGTCCAAAGTTCAGAACCAACAGGGAATCCAAGTGAAGAGTCACATGACTCCCACCACTTTCACTGATTTGGCCGAAAGGGTCTGCAAAATAAAACTCCCAAACAATTCATTCAATTTAAATAACTTCGAAGACATCTCTGAAGACGAAGACGAATATGTCTCAGAACCAGACTTTCAGACATTCGGTACCGACACAGACACAGACTCTGCGCCCAAATTGAAACAAAGGAAAGTCAGTACAATGTTCTGAGTTTCGGAACTTTATTTCGAAATTATTTTAAATCTTATAATTGATTGAAATTTATATTAATTAGAATTACGTTTCAATACTTTTAAGAGTTTATAAATTATTTTAAGTATTAAATAAATATCACTTTTATTATAATTTTGTATAAATAACCAGAAAATAAGGAATTGATTGGAATATAATAACCGGTAATTGACGTCAACTCAAAGGAGTCGATAAAACTTCAAACTCAACCTAATTCTCAAAAATAGTGTAAAACAATGAAATTGTTGGTCAGCTTTGATTCAAATAATACATTATATAAGGAATTGATATCAAAATAATCACAGATAAGGGTTTTGGCAAATGTTGCGGAAGAGAAGAACACTTCAAATAATGCTTTTTGTATGAAATCTTAGTTTTCTCTGCGGTTCGGATCTCATTTGTAGTCAATTCTGTTATGCATTCCTATAAACAAAACAAAAGCTATTATTTGAAACAAAACTCATTTGGACTGACTTTTTGACAAATGTGTTGACATTTGGGACAAACGATTGTTCCGATGTGTAACCAATCGTTTGCGTAGAGTTGAACCTTCAGCTCCTGGTTCTCATAGAGACAGCTATAGCTCTGGTTATTAATCTCCAGAATTATAGATCCGTTTTGGCATTTGTACTGAAATTAAAGGAAAGGCATGAAATGGAAAAAAATCTGATAATAGGATAACTGAACTGACTTTATAACAGCCGGAACCCCAATGTTGCCATTGTCTGACTTGAGTACAGGTCCTCTCCTCCCACATTTGGTTATTATGGTTGAAACACTTGGAATCGGGTCCGTAGTATTCTAATGCAAAGTTCTTCTCAGGAATCGGATTGTTTTCCGGGTACTGGCATTTGGAGCCGCGAACGACCACATCATTCAATTTCCAGGTAAACTCTTGAATGTAGGGACAAAAGTCCGCTAAATTCACAGAACCCCCATATCTGGAGGTGTCGTTCCAGTTCTTAACACTTGGAATATAATCAAAGTTTTGATAATCTTTGGGCAGATCTGAGTTATATTCCATGAGATTACATAAGGCGACCGCATCCCTGTTGTCGGTGCACTCCGTCTCTAACGGATCTCTTTTCACTTTATCACAAAAGGGGTGAATACTCTCGCCTTTCAAACGACGAGAATCTATCCAATTCTTGCAACTCTTTTGTGCAAAATCACAGCCCAGTCCTTTACCCCATTCCAATGGTTGTGCCAATTTGTAATCTGGGGAATACCATCTGACATACAAATGAATGTAAAAATCTATAAAATGGAGACGAAGTGATCAATGAATACCCCGTGTCTTCCATCAGAGCCAAAGTTATTCGAGAATAGACCGGATTTTGAGTATGTGTTCCCGTCATCGCCTCATTCTATGCCAACAAAAATCATATCAAATCTTTCAACAAATCATTCAATTATTACCTCAAAAACTCTTTTTTCCCAATGAGTGAGAAGAGTTCCATCCTCTCCCTGGTCCTCCAACTCCGCCCCTTCCAAAGCGGAACAATTGAAATGATTTCGAACTTCTTTCTGTATAATTGTGTCAATCGAATCAAATCATAAAAAAGCGCACAAAATAAGAGCCACAACACTGACCACAACATTTGGGGTAACCATCATATGAACCGTTCGTCGAACAGAACCCCCGCGAACCGCCCAATCGGGTCGTTCCACTTTTCTGATTATATTTTCACTCCATTGAGGAGTCTTTAGCTGTCGGCTTATGATAGGCTTTCCATTCCTTCCTCTCGAACTGAGAGGTTTGCCATCTTTGTCACGAAAATATGCGTAAAGGGATACCGAAAACCCCAAAGCGTGGAGTATCTCGTGTTTGACGGTTGACAATAGAGTTTCCAAATCCTGAGGTTTCGTTGATATCGAATTGGGACAGAGGTTGGCGTGACCTGCGATCGGACTGAACAGGAACCACTCAAATCTATTGCATTGAAAGTATTTATCGGGAGATACCGATCGAGTGCTGTTTCCTGCTGACAATGAGCTGCATAAGCAACGGTATGGCCTTTATTACAGCGCTCGGTCTGCATCGCTGACACATAAAAAACGAAATCAGCGTTTTCTATGCCGTTCCCTATTTGAGGCCATTTATTCTCCGGTTTATATAACTGACAATTCCTTCCGTTGAGGTCACAAACGCGACAATTCTTGAGAAATTCAAGTTTTCTTATCTATGAATATAATGCTTAAGACCTACCTCTAAGTGGTCTTCAGGAACAACCACTTCACCACAAGTGGTGATATTCTCACATTTTTCAACACAATACTGATGGGGCGGATCACTGCTTGGAAAGAAGGCCTGATTGTTGGGACACTTTCTGTGGATTCCAACGAAATTAATGAGAAACGAGAAAAACATTACAAAAAAGTGAATACCGATTGAGTCTAATGGGAACGTGAAGGGGCTTCACATATAAGGCCTTTTGCCAATAGTCGAGAGCTTGAGGTAGAACTGTATTCTGTGGCCAACAATATATTCAAATCAGAGATCAATCAATTATTAGTTAACAAATCTATTCTCACATTAATTATCTGAAACTTTTCGATTGGAATCTTCTTAACACTGGAATCATAAAAAACTCTTATTCTGAGCGGTTGGTCAGCACTGCGCCGATGTATCACATGTCTGTCCTCTAAATGGATATGACTTATCTAATCGCCGAAGAAATACATTAAATTCACCAAAAGTGTGATTAAGTCTACAAATATTTTCATTGATTTGACATAAATTGTGAAATCTTTCACCAAATTTAAAGACTTAATAATTCTAATCATTTATTAATAGCTATTGAGAAATGGTTTTTGAGTTCAAATTTCACATCTCTTCGAAACACCAATTTATGGTTCATTTGAATAATGAGGCAAATTGAACAAGGCAACTATCAAGTAATTTTTAATTTGAAAGTAACCCCTACCAAATGATTGACCAAATTTAGAAAACTGGCATTTTCAATAAGTAAACATGGTACAATAGCATTAGTAAAGCAAAGGATTAAATTTAATGGGAAGGTGTCATCTTTTTCCTCGATTCTTGGGCGGGGATTATATTCTCAAATGTCCGGAAAATTGGAAGACCTGCCTTATTGTCACATTTGTGACCTGCCATTCTGTTAACAAGATAATATATAATTTTGATGGGATACAGATTAAAAGGGGAAGGCATATGATATGATGGGATAGTCAGCCCAATGTATGCCTCGAATCAATTTAATAAGTTATTGGCTATAAATCATTTTTCATATCATTACTAGTAATGTAACTCAAAATTGAAGTGTAGATGACTATGTAAATGACCATGTCAAACTATGATTACGTATGGATTCATTCACTAATATCTACGATAATGAGATTGAATGAGAGGTCAGACCTGTTCGGGTGCGGGCGGTATATGAGAGCAATGATGCCATGAGTGGTGAATCTGTGCAATACTGTGGTTGATATGTATGGAAATTATTAATAACTTAACCATAAATTTATATAACATTTCAATAAATGTGTAAATCAATGGTTTTCATCATTAGTTCAATGGTTTTAGTCTAATGTGAGTCATATTTGTGAGAAAAGTGTGAGAAAAGTGTGAGAAAAGTGTCACTTAATCTGAGCTCAACTCAGATCCGATTCACTCCAATTGCTCTCAACTTTTGTCCGATTCGTGTAAACAACAATTAATTACGACAAACATTTTTGCCCACATTTCTGTTGATTTTATTGACAATGACTTCAAATTTTGTTATTTATTCAATTAAACTGTGATTTAAACAACAATTTTAAGTGAATTCAATCAATAAATTAATATAATTTGATTGAATTCATGCGTTTGGTATATAAATGAAAGCAAAGATTTTGCTTTAAATCTCTTTTGTGACGATTTTTATGAATCAAATCTCAGTATTTGTTTATAAAATATTGATATTTTCCTCTCCGTATTAATTATCGCCAAGGTGATCTCAAATCGCCAATCGTGACATAAAACATTTGGTGAACAAATGAACAAACCTTTAAAATAAGTCATTCATTTGAATTTCTTTCATTAGAAGGTTCAAATTGTTTGAATCGAGCAAGGACCTCTCAAATTCATTTGAGTTTATAAGGAATTAATTTAGCTGTCTCCAATAAGTTGAATAAAAAGAAAATTTTGAACAAAAATCGCCATAATCAATTTAATTTGTTAATCACCTTTAATCGTGTTCACTTTGACTTGACCTTTGACCTTTGACCTTTAAAGGTAAGTGATTTATGTGACAAAGTTCTTGGAAACTTAATGTATAACTGATTCATAAATGAAGTAAAACTTGAAAATAACGACGAATTTAGACATTTCTCATATAAAAGAGTAATCGATGAAAATTACTTAAATTTTTGATGACTAAAGGCATTCCTTTAAACAGAATTATTGAGGGTTTCCAAAAAGTCGGGTTCACTCCAATATAAACTCTGAGCCAATCTTATGATAAACTTGATAAATTTGTGAATGCTAATCCTGGTTAAAATAATAATTATTGTTTGGTTGAAGAATGTCTCGAATTGGAGTCGCCGTCTGTTCTCTCAATCAGTTGGCTCTGGATTTTGAGGGAAATGCCGACAGAATAATCAAAAGTATCGAAGAGGCCATAGCTTTGGGGGCTTCCATTAGAGTAGGCCCTGAGCTAGAGATACCAGGATATGGCTGTGAAGATGCTTTTTATGAGATGGACACTACTTACCACTCCTGGCAGGTGTTGTCACAGATTATTGAACATAATTTCAGAGATATTCTCATAGATATCGGTATTAATGACAATGATTTTGAAATCTGTTTAAAATATTGACTTTTGAACTAAAGGAATGCCTGTCCTGAAAGACTCTGCGCTCTATAACTGTCGGATTCTTCTATTAAACTCTCAAATAGTTATGATTAGACCCAAAACTCGGTTAGCAATGAATGGCAATTATAGGGAAAGCCGTTGGTTCACTGCTTGGGACGACGGCTCTCTTGGCCTAAACACTTGGTTTCCGTTACCGACTTTTATAACTGAACTGAACGGACAGACCAGAGCTCCCTTTGGAGACAAAAGCGTTGTAGAGATTGCTTTGAATAGTGATTCGTTAGTCAGCGCAACAACTTTTAGAATAGGGTTTGAAATTTGCGAAGAGTTATGGCATTCGGACGCTCAGCACATAAACCTGTTTGGGAAAAGAGGCTGTCATTTGGTTCTGAATAGTTCGGCCTCTTATTGGGAAATTCGTAAACTCGATCGGGCGCTGAATCTGATGAAAACGGCAACCTTTAAATCGGGCGGAATCTATGCTTTCGCTAATTTAGTCGGTTGTGATGGGGGCGGAAGGCTCTGCTTCTATGGCAGGAGTCTTGTTATGATGAACGGGGACCTCATCGCTATGACAACAGACGAGGAAACGATGTTTAATGAGATCCAAACTGGAATCGCTTTCATCGATGTGAATGAAGTGACGCAATACAGGCTTCAGAATAATATAAGAACACAAACCCATCAAATGCTCGGAAATTATTTAAACTTCAATTCAAAACAAAAAAGTAATTATAACTTCACTGATATTGATATCGAAAAAGTTGTCACAATTAGTATCAATGGATTTAATATTCTGAAGACACCCAACGTTTCACAAAAACAGAAGAATTTCAATCACTTGAACTTAAGTCCAGAGCAGGAGATAATGAATTACTGTTCGCTATGGCTTTGGGATTACTTTAGGCGATGCATAAATCGAGGACTCGAAGGCTTTATTGTTCCGCTTAGTGGAGGAATAGATTCGAGTTCAGTCGTTTGTCTGGTTTTCTCTCTCTGTACTCTATTATATCGACAAATGGTTAACAAAAACCAACAAATTATTGATAATTTGAAAATCCTTTTCAAAGATCCTAATATTGTGGAGAAAATAAGTTCTCCGAAAGATATTTGTCATAAACTTCTGAAGTCAGTCTATTTGTCGACCAGATATTCAGGCGATGACAGTCACGACAGGGCTCTAAGTCTGGCCCAAAGTGTCGGCTGTCAGTTCATTGCACATAATTTCGACAATATTTTTGAACTGATCAACACTTCGGTTCCATTGGAGACCAAACCTAACAACGATGTGGTGACGCTCCAGAAGCAGAACCTTCAGGCGAGACTCAGAATGGTTTTGACTTATTATTTCAGTGAAGGCAAAAGACTGGTTTTGTCCGCCGGTAATGTCGACGAGGCTTTGGTCGGATATCTTACAAAATACGACTGTTCTTCAGCTGATCTCAACCCAATCGGATCTATCAGTAAAAATGATTTGAAAAGATTTGTCAGATTTTCTAAACAATTCATTGAAGATAAGAATAATGTCATCAATAGAATAGTGGACGCGATTCCCAGCGCCGAACTCACCGGCGAAGACCAGGCAGACGAACAAGACTTAGGTCTAACCTATGATGAACTGAGCATTTTTGGTAAACTCCGAAGGGGACAATTCGGTACTTATGGACCGTTTGGCATGTTTTCCAAGATTTGGGAAGAAAGACACTCTTCTATTATGAAGTCTGCCATCAAAGACCTCAATGAAACGACTGCTCCCGAAGTGATCGCATCAAAAATCAAAAGATTTTTCACTCTTTATGCAAATAATAGACACAAACAAACGGTATTAACCCCTGCATTGCATTCGGAGACATACTCTCCCGATGATAACCGTTTCGATCACAGGCAGTTCCTCTTTGACCCCAACTGGAAGTTCCAGTTTTCACAAATCGACCGAAAAGTTCAACAAATAAATCAAATGTCGAATAAATAATAGAAATAAATATAAATTCGAAGTCTTATTAAAATATTTTCGTTAAATTTTGTAAACATTTAGTCTTTAAATATATAAACAAATTAGAAAAATGTCTATAAATTAATCTTTTTTATCAGTTTTGAGGTCTCTTTTGTGTTTGTCGTCAACAATCACTTCCATTGTTTTCTTACCAATCGATTCGAGAGTATTCAGCGTATAATCGAATAAACCGAACCCTAAACTCGATTTATTCGGGATTTCGTTAATATCTTTTTCAACCGTTTCAGAAGTATTGTCAGCTCTGATATCTTTATTAACGAGGGCTGCCATCTGTTCTGGTGGAGGGGCCCCTATGGCTGAGTCGACTGCGGAACTCACATTTTCAACGACAGAACTGATTCCTGAACCTAATCACAGGTTTATAACAATTAAACGGTTGGAAACATTGAATAATAGAATTAAAGAACGGAATACATACCGACGTTAGTGGTAATGGAGACGGCGCTCGTCAGCAGTGATTTCGGATTCAAAGACCACTTATTGGAAGCCTGACTCACATGACTGGCTGTAGTGGAAGTGGCGGTCATTGCGGCCGACTTAATATCAGTGAACCAATTGTTCCATTTGGAGGTCGTGTCATCCCTTTCACTCAAAGTGGATAACTTATTGAGGACTTCACTCTTTTTCTGTTCACTTATCTCCGATTCTTCAGTCTTTGTCTCCTCTCTAAGTCTGTCCACTTTTCGTAACAATTTTCTGCCTTTTATTAAGGTTTTGGTGTCTTTTGTTTTATTGTCTTCACTTTTTTGGATAATCGGTTCATTAGATATGACTTCTTCTTCTGTATTGTCGTCTATTTGATTGTCTTCTTGTGCTGAACCGAAAATATTTTCTTTGCTCTGATTTAGTTCTGGAGTTTTGACCTCTTTTTCTGGTTTAGATATAATCTTAGATTTTTCTTTGTCTTCAACGGAAACAATTGATTTAATTTCATTATTCTCTGGTTCTTCAGTTTTGGTCTGTTCTCTAAGTCTATCCGCTTTTCTCAATATTTTTCTGCCTTTAATTAATGTCTTTTTCTCACACTTTTCTGCATTCGTTTCATCTGAAGTCTGTTCTTCTCTTTTATAATCTTTATGTTTAATAAGATCACAAACTGGTGTTTGGCTCCGGGTCTGAGTCAGTGTTTGCGACCATTTTAGAGATTCTACTTTTTCTTCGGTCGAAACGATTGCTTCCATTTCTTGGTTCTCAACTGACATCTGATTCATCTGTTGGTCTAAATCTGGAAAAGGTTTGTCACTCTTCTGATGATTTTCTGTAAAAATCAAAATTAAAACAAAAGTAATTTTCGATAAGTGGTTACCGTTTTTGGCCAATTGTGTCAACTCATCCGAGTCTTCACTTTTATTTTGTGATTTTTGCTCAGAATGTGGTTCAAAGTCAATGTCTTCGTCAGCACTTTGAAACTCTTCGTCGGATTCATCGTTTGAAGACATTTTAGTTGACAATTATGTCTAAAACAGAGATATTTTGATGAAAATAAGGGAAACAAATCTTAATTATTCTCAAAAAGTTTTTCTGATCATATGATTCACACAAATGATTAAAACGTAAACAAAATCCGAGCCCTTTGAGTGACATCTCTTTTATATGAAAACAAGTTTTAAACTGAATCTAAATGTTTGGCAATAAATCAATCGTTGATTGAATCGTTAAAAAACAATTTATTCATTAATTACTTAATTTGTATTAAAGTTACAATAATTTGGAAAATTAAAAATCAAAAAACAATAAAACAAATCAAACGCATCGTTCGAGTCTTGCTTTTAGTCCTTTTAAGTCAAATATTAGGCTTTTGACGGCTCTATCCTCGGTATTCATTGTCTGCAAATCAATCAAATAGGCCGACAATACGTCCAAACATTTGGTACAGAAATGGCGCCTATTTTCGCAAAAAATATAATTAGAACACAAACTATACTAAAGGTTAGGACAAACCTCTCACTAAAAGTGACCAAATTTTGGTTTTCAGTGAATAAATGAATCAAATATCCTATGACTCGAAGTAAATGTATTTGTTTGCGAGGCCAGGAAGTGCCCAATTCTCGACATTTATACAGTTTGTGGTAGAGATCCAACAAATCAGTCAATTTGATCCCGATTTCCAGAAGAGCGTCGATAAGCCACTGCGGTTGGAGTTCCAAGTTTTGAGTCTTGGTTTCCAATGTTTTGACGATAAACTCTAAAAATAAATAATTAGATTAAAGTCTATTAAAGAGAAGTATAGAACAAACCGATTGGAAAGTATTGCTCTGAACTCAAATAAAATTTTCCCAAATCTTTAATTTTGGCACAAATTGAGATCTTCTGAGTTTCCAGAGATTTAGAAGTTAGGGCTCGCAGTTCGGTATCGATTATGTTCTGCCAAATCGTTTCGATGAGGTTCGGGTCGTGATGTCCGGCGCAATGAAGAATAGCTAATTGACATTCAGCCAAATTGAAGCGATCGGCGAACTCTTCATAAAGAGTAGTGATATCCAGTAAATCACAATTGAGAGAACTGATGGCTTCTCGCGTCACAACAGTATTCGATAATTTCTGAATCTGTTCCAAGAGCTGGAGCTGAATGCGCGCCACTTCCATCT
This sequence comes from Punctoribates punctum, assembly GCA_034698165.1. Taxonomy (NCBI): domain Eukaryota; kingdom Metazoa; phylum Arthropoda; class Arachnida; order Sarcoptiformes; family Punctoribatidae; genus Punctoribates; species Punctoribates punctum. Next base: position 43,569 of record JAQGBD010000115.1, read on the forward strand.
TCTCCTCCAACTCGTGAAGGAATTCTCCGGCAGCTGATTGGGAAACATCCCCAACAAGTGAAAGGGGACGAGAGTCAGAACTCTTCATACATACAATAGCACGGGACAGGTATTCCAGTCGATTGTATAGATTGACGTCAGGACTGCGGCGTTCGGCCATTTTGCTGAGAATCTGTGCCGCAGCTCTGAAGTGACCGTTTCTCTCGTAATACATCCAAAGCAAATCCATTAAAGCAATGGAATCGGAAAACGAGGAGGTCTTCCGTTTGAGATAACTTTCCAAATAAGGAGACTTAATCTCAAGAAGTCTATCGCTCTGTTGGTGTTCATACAACCAGTCATACAAACAGATGTGGAAGAGCTCGTCGTTCGACTGAATCGCGTGTTTCAACATATCGTTCGAACGATTCTTCGCCTCTTCTAAGGTAAGAGTAGTTTTATTCGAATCCTGTGCTCTCGGATTCAGCAATGATCTGCTCCGTTGGACCAGACGTTCATATATTTCAAGCAATAGTTTATAGCATTCATTCCGAGCGACGAACGCATAATATCCCAACTGATCCTCCATTTGTTCGCCATTTCGATAGTAATAAAGACCTAAGTTCTGTGGATCTCGATTTTGGGCCGTAAGAAGACATATATCGACCACTGCTTCATACCATTCAACCGATTGAAATAATTCACAAACAGCGGGAAGACTGATCCGGGCGCCGATCTTTTTGCACAAATTCAACGCCGTTTCCAATTGATTCGCTCTATCCGTTGGATTTGTAATAGTCTTGGCTTTGGTGACCAATTCGTGAGCCTTTGCGTGTAATGCGTTTTCATTCTTGTAAATCGAGGGACAAACCTCTTGAAGCCTTTTATTTATTATATCAGTGGTAGAGTTGTCTTCAATGAATCTCCTGACGAGAGCACTGGCCAGAAGTGTTGTCATTTCATTACCATAAATGACTAGTTCTCTGAATGTCATCGAAACCAATTGGGTCTGTCTTTCTATGGGAATAATGGCAGTGATTGCGTGGAACTGGTGGTCGACAAGTAGTTTCCAAAGTCCAAGAACTTCAATGCAGTGTTCAATTAGTTTCATCAGAAAATGCAATGAATTTCTTTCATTCGCGTAAACATCACTTCCTTTGAAAACATTCTTTCGGTTATTTTCTGTCTCGAAATTCGGCGAAAATTTAATATTATTTTTCAAAAACTCTATTAAATCTGTTAACCGATTGTCGTATAATTTGATTTCATTCACCGATATATTACTTATCAGAAGTTCTTTGGGGCCCTCAGTTGTGATAGTCTTTTGGGAACTGACTGTTTTCAAGTTCCAAATCGGACGAATGATTCGCGAGAAATACAGGTAAATCCCATTGTGTCGACTCGAATACTGGAGTGACATACCGGTGCCAACAGTCCCTGCCATTGGCTCATTGGTCGGGCTGTAGTATGTCTGCGTTTGAGGTGATATTGGAGAAGAAGGCGTAGAAAATAAGGGGTAACCAACAGATGAAACCGGTGTTGAGATCTGTTGAACTGATCGATCGAAGATAGGACTTCCATATTGTTGACTCCCCTGTGCCTGTTGTTCGCCCCCATAATGAAAGAACGCAGAAGTGGCCCAATCTTTGATCTTCTCGTCTTGTCTTGACTTTGAGCTACAGGCCAGTATAAGAGCAATGGCACAGCCCTGAGCCCCGGGATGAAGAGTGAAAAAAGCTTTGACTGTTTCGTTATCAAAGCCCTGATTTTCTATTAAAAGTTGAAGCAATTGGTCGACAATTCTTGGTTTAAATCCGATATGAATTCCCTGAGAAGTTAAGAAAATGAATTTTCGCGGCTCTTCCAAGTGTTGGGTCACTAATAGCGGAGATTCCATTGGAATCAGTTTATTATTCTTCAGAACACAGGTATGGAAGGGTTTGTAAGGAATAGTTTTGATTTCTTCTGCCATTTTCCATATTTTGCTATTAAGATGAGTAACAGAAAAGAGTTCCATCAGTTCTGAATTGAAGGCAAAGGAGTCGTTGTTTATCGCCCACAAAAGGTCTTTATTTTCCATTTGGGATGAAATCATTAGAAGAGTTCCTCTTTTGAAGAGAGCGCTGTGAACTGCAGTCGGTCTTTGAGGTGGAGAGGAGGCTGTGAAACCCGGCGGTAACCTAACGTGCAATAGGGTTAAAGTGAATGGCCTCTGCTCTGGCGATCCCATAGAAGTGGTGGTGAAGTAGAGCCGAACCCCTGCTTTAGTTATAGCTATGAGGTTGACGTGAATCGACTCATTTTCTTCAACAGCACTGATCGAGACAATAGGTTTGAAGTTCATTTGATCGATAGTCTGTGCGGCAGACGAGGACTCATTCACTATTGAGTTCAAGTTTTTTGAGGCTATTCTCGAAGTGCTGTTCCCGTCGGCTCCCAAATCAAAAACATCAATAGTACCGGAATCGGAGAGTGTGTACAGAATGTGTCGCTTCTCATCGATTTCCATCTGAATTATGGCTTCTAATAGAATGTCATTCAATGAGTTTTCAATAAAAAATTATTTCAAACAATTTATACCTTCTTTAGAAGCGTTAAGAAACGACGGAATAAAGAAAGAGAAAGCACTCGAGGAATGGTTTAATTTTTTACATTTGCGGCCAAACCAACCGTCTTCTGCTTGATATACAACTTCATAAACAGAGCCATCTTTGCCGCCCAAGAATATGCGGCCATCGATTGTTCCGCGAATTATATTCATTACTGTATTATCGGTGGGCACTCGAAATATTGGATCCGGAACTAAGAGTAAGTCTCCGGGTTGTGACTCATCCTCAGAACAATTAAATGTGATTCCGAGTAATAAAATCTCGACGGCTGTGGTCAACACCAATAGATATTTGATGTGAGGTTTGAAAACACCTGTATTTGTATTTTCATAGATTTCTCATCAATTGGAGAGGCTTTACATTTGTGGACTCATACCTTGTTTGGGTCGGACCAGACCAACACTGAGTATGGTTTCAGTTAAGCCGTCATAATATGCGACATCACTTCCATTGTCATAATTCCAGAGATATATGTAAGAGTCGATGGCGACCCACGCCCTCCCAATTTCGGCCATTATTCCCATTTCGCAGTTTTGTTGCATATCTTTGACAAAAGATATCACATTTAGAAACAAATTATATAATAAGTCGATTATTACGAGAAAACTGTTCGAGTAATCCCTTCGGCAGAGGAATGGTTGTCATAGCACTGAATTGGGATATCATTAAAGTCTGTCCATTAGCTCCCATTTCATTCAGATTCGGGTAATCACTGTCTTGTAGTCCAGAAACAGTTGGAAATCCTTCAAAAAAATCGGTATATTTTGAATAAGATCTTTAAAAATGACAAACAATGGTATACTTTGTGTCACTTTAAACGTTTCAATCATTTGAGGAAAGAGTGAATCTGAGTGTAAGAACTGATCCACAAAATTAGCGGCGCTTTCAAATGGATTGGCGCTCATCACAGCCGACATATCGGGCCGACTGGTGTTAGCCGTGGGCGACATCATTGTGGTGATGGGCTGACCAGATATGGGATCCGTTGCCACAACTATTGTCATTTCTCTTATCTTAAAAAAGTATATTTCATGCGATTTATTTGCAAATTAAACACTTTATGAAACGATTATATGAAAAACTAAAATAAAATGTCAAACAATTAAATATAATTATAATTAACTAAATGTTATGAAAAGCGCCAAAACATGAGATAACGTAATAAGCATTGAAATGACCGGCGATTCACAAACAGTTCAATGAATTAATGGATAAAAGCAATGACTTCAATGACTTCAATGAATTCAATGGTTTTACTTATTTTGCGCTCAATTTTCAGTTTCACCACAAAAGTGGTCTCAAAAGTGGTCTCAAACTTATAAACATTGAAACGATATTAATGTATAAAATGATATCCCATTCAATGCCTTCGATTCTCTTAAACTTTTGAACTCGGAATCGATTGAACTCTAAAGTTTAGAGTCTAAACCAGGGTTAGTCAAAGCGCCTCAAACATTAATTCCTACATTATAAGGGATGAATGAAAATTAAATAGGTGAAATGA